>RJWM01024290.1:0-30933 GCA_004363535.1 Dasyprocta punctata | reverse complement strand
TCGCGCCTGCCAGGGCAGGCGCTTAAGGCACTGAGCCTAACTCCCGGCCCTGGATTTTTTGAGGCAGGGTCGCACTATGTAGCTCAGGCCGGCCTTGCGCTCCCGTTGTAGCCCAAGCCGGCCTCGAACTCACAACGCTCCGCCTACCTCAGCCTCCCGAGTGCTGGGATTAAAGGCGTGCGCCACCACGCCCGGCCCCAGGCCCTATTTTTTGAGACAGGGTCTCACTATGCAGTTCAGGCTGGCCTTGAACTCACTTTCTAACCCAGGCTGGTCTTGAACTCACAACAATCCTCCTGCCTCAGCCCCCGAGTGCTGGGATTAAAGGCATGCGCCACCATGCCCTGCACATGTGCTGTTCTTAAGGATCTTACTTAGATGATGTGGTGGGCCTTACTGACAGCTATTTTCTTTCTTGTGTTAGATGTACCAAAGCTGCAGCCTCATCCAGGATTGGAGAAGAAAGAAGAGGAAGAAGAAGAAGAAGAATATGATGAAGGGTCTAATCCCAAAAGACAGACCAATAAGAACCGGGTGCAGTCAGGCCCCCGCACACCCAACCCCTATGCCTCGGACAACAGCAGCCTCATGTTTCCCATCCTGGTGGCCTTTGGAGTCTTCATTCCAACCCTCTTCTGCCTCTGCCGATTGTGAGAATAAATGACTATCCTGAGCAGGGTGGAGGGGAGTGGGAAAGAAACCAAACATGTTGGTTTGGTTTCTGTATTTTTCACAATGATTAACACCCCCTCCCCCGAAAAAAAAGCAAAAAAAAAAAAAAAAAAGACAAAAGAAAAATCCACAGACACAAAAGGTAAAGGAGATAAAAAGAGGCAGAGTGAGTGGAGAAGTGCTTTCATCCACCACCTGATCCCAGACCTGCTTCAGTCCTATTCCTCTCTGTGGCTGGCCCCCAGCTGTCCCTTTCCTCTCTGGGGTACTTAGGGTAAATGGGTCCTTCCCAACAAGGATCCTCATTTATATACATAGTGGAAAGGACTCTGAACTCAGAGCGTCTCAGTTCCTTATTTAGTTTAGAATTTAGCAGCAAGGAAATGTCATCTTTATCACCTGAGAAGACGAGCAATGGGATCTGGATATGTTCTGAAGTCATGGCCACATTTTCAGATGTCCTGGGATTCAAAGATGTGTTTGTGAAGAATGTATAAGATGTATGGTAAAGCTAAAGGGAATTGAAATAAGCTTAAAAAAGTAAGTGCTTCCTTACTTGGAAGGCTTTCTGCATTAATCAAGTGATGGGTCCATCTCAAGTATTTGCGCTTTATCATTACTGATCTTGACATGTGCTAGTTAGAGGACTGTCTGGTATCCAAGATGATTAGATTAGTTTATGTCAGATCCTCAAATTGCCTCTGACTTGTTACCACAGCAAATCATTTTTGTTTCAGTGCCTGTTGGGGACTTGATTTCTTTTCAGTTTTTTTCTTAATTGGCTCATTTAAAATTTCTGCTCCCTGTTAGCCATCCCACTAAGTTATTACCAAAAAGGGAAGGAGACATGGGGATTTAGTTCTCTGCTTAGATGTCTTATCCTCTATCACCTCACCTTGTTGGTATCTCCCTCCCTGGATCTCTGAGCCAGCAGCCAGGAGGACCTGACCCAGCAGTTCTTTACTGGCCCTTTTGTAGGGTCTTGCTGCCAGGGGACAGGGATGCTTTCCAGCCTGCAGCAACAGAACACTTGACCTTAAAAGTCTTTTCTGGTCTTTGGATTAGAAAAGACTTATGTTAGCATAATTTAAGAGCAACCTCAGAGACTTGAGCCCTACTAAGTGACTGACCACTGTTTAGAGTGTCTAGTATCTGATGTTCATTTATCGCTGCATCCTTTGTCACAGTTCAACCAGGAACTAGACTGCTCTAGGGAACAAGACTGATTGGCTGTATTGGCCCAACAGTTTCTCGTTGATCTGAATAGAATGCCTCTCCATTCTTTTATCTCCTTATTCAAGTAGCAGTCAGGTTCTTGGCATGATGGAGTCGAAAGATTCCCACTTGGCCATAATCCTGGCAGCTCTGAAAGCTAACCTTAGCATCTAAGTGTCTGTCTCTAATTCCTGGCAAATTTTCTGCAGGAAATGAAGCTTCGTTGTTCCCCTCCTTTCTGACCATGGTCATCCATTTCCCAGTTAGGGCAACATGAGGTAGGAGCCAGCCAATCTAAAAGGAATTTTGTGGCTGGGAGGCAGCGGGATTAGCTTAATCCTGGGCTACAACAATGTAGAATTTCAGGCCAGGCCCATATTTTTAGAATGTGTTTAATTTTGAGTTTGACTTATTGAAACTTCATATATTTGAACTGTTCCTTATGTGACAAAGTAAATAGCTCTTGGGTTCATGTTCTGGCTTTGGCTCTTAGTGATTATTCCAGGCCAGCATTTATTCATTTGAGAATTGTAACCCCTTATTTTTGCCATGACTTGGGCCTCTGTCCTGAGGTGCTAAGTCAGGCGACTGGGTGACTGTGGCCTGAAGTAGCAGTCAGGAACATTTCCTGGAGTGCTTCCGAAGCTTCTCTGCTTCTAAAGAAATGAGGTACTGTAGCCTTGGTTTTGGGGACCACCTGCCTAGGATGGTAGATATCTTGACTAGTTGGGCTTCTGGTGGTGGCTTTAGTTCTTGACTCCTAAAGCTGTGGGCCACTGCCAGTGGGTAAGACAAAATGAAGGACTAGTTGCCTACATTTTGCCTTGTTAGTTTGCCTGGATCTCTGAGGAAGGAGGGAACGGGTCCCGCCTCCTCCTCACCTTAGCCCAGCCCTTCGGTGACTCAGTGTCTCAGAAGGAAACCCTGACTCCTGGGGCCATTTCCTAACGGTACTGTAAGCCAAGCAGCTTTGCTTCTGCCTGTTTCCAAGCCCACCCCTTCCCCCAGGGATAGGGATGGGTGCTTTCCTCTCTGGTTGTGTCCAAAAGGAAGGAACATCTTTCTACAGCTAACAAAAGCTAAAGGGGAAGTGAGGAAATGGGAAGAAGCATGGTGGGGGCTGGGGTAGATTCCCCTGGAGCCGAGCCCACCCAGCTAACAAGCGCTGCCTAGGGCTGGCTGTGGCCAGCTCCTGATGCTGAACTTGAAAGTTTTTTTTTTCTTGGCTCCTCCAAGATGATATAGGTACATGAAATTTGGGTTAAAGAGGTGGGATGGGGCATGCTTTATTTTTATTTTTGTATTGTGTATGCTAAGAATTACTCTGTTCATCTTTGCTTTTTGCACTGTTTGTTCCCCTATCTGTATTTTTGAGTTAGTGAGAGAACTGAGAGGCTGCACTTTTGGAGAGGGAGGGGAAGCCAGGGCATTTCTACTTGATTTACACTCTGTCCCAAGTTTTAGGGCCCACTGAACCCAGCTAGTCAAGACAAGATCAGACGTAGGACCACGGAAAGACATCTGCCGAAGGTGGACTGAGAGTCTGTAGTCTGGTCTGGTTTGGGTTGGGGGCTAGCCAGTCTCTAACTGGGGTCTTACTCATGCTGACTGAAACATTGTGCCAAGAAACTAAGGGGTCTGTATCCCCTAAACCAAATCCAATTTTCTGAAAAGTCTCCATTCCTGAGCAGGAAAAGTTACTCAGTGGATACCCTGAGCTCTGGTGATTTAAAAGATAATCTTCAAGTGGCAGTGGTGTCAGACTCCCAGGAGGACCAGCCCTAACCTGCAGGGCCATCTGTGGTTTGGAGGGTGTGGTCATGTTTTCTGGCTCCTACTCACCTGGAGATACTGAGGTCACATTAGAAGTCTTGTGGGCTTTGATGAGATGGGGTAGTTCTGAGTTAAGCTTATCTCCCCCTTTCTGTGTCTGGGAACTGTTTGATCCAGTTTTGGAAGTGTGGCTTGACTTCTTTATCTTTTTGGAGAAGCTTCTGTTTTAAGGAATTTCTCTTTTTGTCCTGCCCAGCCTCTACTGGGAAGGCCTAACCCTGGCTTCTAGAATCTCAGCTGAGAACTTGAGAAAACAGAATCAGTATTTTCCTTTTCCTAGCACTTAGGTCCCTTTCCCTAGAAATTGGCTCACCAGGGGGATGCCCAAGGAAAGAACTAGCAGGTTCCCTCCCCTCCTTGGGCATTGGGGAAGGACCCACCCTGGTCAGCACAGTGCCTTTTCCTCTCCTGCTCTGAGCCAGGGTGGGCATTCCCTCTAGATTCAGGTGTGTGTGTGGGGGTCCTACAGTCCCAGCCTTGGGGCTGCTTCCCTATGCCACTTCCCCTCGGCTGGCCTACTCTGACATAATTCAAGTGTCTTCTTGCCTTGAGGGCCTTAATGGCATCAAGTGGCAACATGTAACATTGCCCTCCATGCCCCCAAAAGGAATTAGGAGAGCAAGTGAGAGTAATAGATGCTCCTGTTTTGTTTTGTTTCTTAAAGATAGGGCTGGAGGAGGTGTGCTTTGGGCCTCCTACTGCAGCCCTTGAGGAAGGAGACTGGGGTAAGACTAAGTGACAGTATACTGAAGCAGAATCAGAAACACCCAGGATCTATTCAGAAATCTGCCTTTCTTTGGGGGGAAAATATAATTAGGGATTAAAGAGCTCTAAGAAAATTGTAAAGAAGCCTTAACATTCAAGCTTTGGAGAGACCAGAGCAGTTTTCCCTTTTGGTTTGAGCTAGGACTCTGTATTTGGACCTCTCCTGGGGCAAGAGGGCTCAGTTTCCTTATGTTGTTACAAGACCAGCTTGGCACCAGGGGGTCAGCAGACCGTGGAGGGTGAGTCTCTGCACATGGGAGGCTTGCTGCCCTTCTGGTTTATCTGTCCCCAGCTGCCTTTGTCCAGTTTGTTTTGGGTGGCCCAATCATCTTGATAAGAGCAGATGATTTGGGGACTGGCTGGGGTGGCAGGAAAAGAACAGGCTGAATCTCTTGGGACGGGTTCCTCCCAGGAGTAGAAAAACAAGGAGGCAGGATTGTGCTGGCAGCCAGAGAAACACTAGTGCCTGCGAGAGTTGGCAGAGAGGGCCTTGGCACCACTTGCATCCAGGCAGTCTTGTGAGATGGGAGCTCATACCACCCATAAAAGCAGAACTCCATTCTCACCTCTATTTTGAGCTTCAGTGCGTTACTTCAATATGAGGAAAAACAACAACAAACTGAAGTGTGCTTTCCGTCCTTTCAAAGGACAACTGTCGGGAAAGGAGAGCTAAGTTGCCAGGTAGGAGGGGAGAATTGGCAGGAGAGACGTTTTGGCAAAACCAAGAAAGAGACATTCTTAATGACTCCCCTGGTGCGTCATGATCCAGGGAATGAGAAGAAATTGGACCCTGGATTGGCTCCCTCCTTGGATTTGAGGAATGTTACCTTTTCCTTCCGCGAAGGTCTCCCAGGCTAGGACCAGCTGCCCATTCTGAGCTCAGGGCAGTCTCCAACAATCATTGGCTTAACCTGGCTTGTCAGGAAACCAACCCTGCCCTTCCAAATTGGGCCTGTGCTCTATTTGGTACCAAGTATTGGAGAAAAAGTGTTGAGTTCTTGGTAGCCCTTGTAGCTCCTACTCTAGTTTCCCATCCTCTCTGCAGAGGTCAAACCAACTCTTTGTAGCCACAACATACATTTACAGCAGCAGCACAGCAAGATGTACTTGAGGGGCTTTGAACCTGGCTGGCCAGGGAAGCAGTGGGGGTGGATAGAGCTGTCTTTCCTTCTGGGCTGTCTCCATCTGTCCCTGCCCCTTCCACGCCCCACCCCACTCCCACCAAAAAAGTAAAAACATCAGGATGTTTTTCACTGTCCATTGCTTTGTGTTTTAATAAACAATTTGCAGTGACACTCTGTGTTGGGACTGAATTTGAACTTTATCGCAAAGAGATGATGTGCTGGTGGGAAGTGGGAGACCCAGGGAGGGCTCACTTGGTCGTGATGAGTTTGGAAGCTATTGCCTATTTAGCCATGTATCTCTTGCTTTCTCTTTGCCAGAGCATTTGTGAAGGAGTGCTATCCTGTAAAGCCTTGCCTGCCCATTTTGACCTGGCAGTCAATGAAATGTGGCTTACTGTACTTTGTCTCTATTATCACTGGGACACTGGCTCTGACTATCCCTCCCCCAGGTATACCTGGCTTGTAGCTGCTATCCTCTCTACTGTTCCCTTACCTCCATGATGGGCTATCAACAAGCTAAGTTACAGTTTCTTTCTTTTCTGGTGAGTTAGCAGTGTTGAGTATACATTGGGCAGGGCAGAATGCAGGAAGGATTTTTTTCTTATAATTTATGGGCTGTTTTTTACAGCTATGGAAAATGAAGGTCAAAAAAGTTTAATAATTTGCCTTGGGCTGGTCAGTAAATGGCTAAGTCAGGGTTTGAGCCCAATGTATCTGTCATCAAAGCCCATGCTCTTTCTAAAGCTGTAAGAGCAGTAATTACAACTGTCCTCTAGTGAATCCTTGAAATGGTGTAGGCCAAATACTTTTAAGGTCTTAGCTGCCTAATCTTCTACAAGCCCTTTGGTATTACCCTTTGAGAGGTGATAGGACTTGCCCAAGGCCACAGAGCCAGCAAAAGGCAGAGCTGAGATTTTAAAGTAGGGCTCTTGCACTTAATCATTACTCTTTGGCCTCCTGTTTCCCCAGGATACTATATAACATGGCTCCAGAACCTCCATGCTGTATTTTCCCTCCCCAGGCAGGAATGAAGGCTGCTGCTTCTGTAGGGGAAAGGGCTGTTACCCTTTCAAGCATTCAGCTCCAAGAATGAAGCCAACGTGGTTGGAGTTATCCCCAAGGCTCAAACGAGCCATGAGGCCCACAGAGCCTCATTCTAAGGTTGAGACTACCCATAACTGGAGTTCTTTACTAATTCAGATTTAGCTGTTACTATTTCAGGTACCTCTGGGTGAGTTGCCAAATGGGGAAGAGACCTGAAGAACCCCTACTCTAGGGAGTTGTAGGGAGGGAAGTTGTCTGACCGAAGATCCTGGGCTAAGTGCCGGGTTTGGGTTGGACCACTCTGTGGGTCCAGATCTTAATCTTACTAAGGAAATCAGGCTCCCGGTTGGCTGGAGCCAGTGTGCCAGACCTTTCTCCACACTTAGTACTGCCCCCAGCCCCCACAGAGGAAAAGAGATGAGATTTGCCAATGCTTACTGGAAAACTTCTTGCTATAAGGGGGGTGAGAGGTCAAGGCCAAAGTAGGTGAAGAATGGAGGTCCTGGAGCTGGCAAAACCCAGTCTTAGTTTTGTTTGTTTCTAACCACTTACATTGTAATCCCACTTGCTTCCACTTGCATCTGTTGTTTTCTCAAGGCCTGGTTCCCAACCCATTTCTTTTCAGTTTTTGACTTGGGTATATTTTTCAGTCCCTGCACTCTCCCATCCAATTCTGTGATTCCATCCTGCATAATGTGCCTGCAGAGGGGGTCCTAGAGAAAGGCCATTTACAGTTGGGGCCTTTCCTGACACTCTTGCTGGCATCAGTGTAGTACTCTTTTCCTTCCCACCCCCATAATGTGAATTGAATTCAGGGCCTTGCACTTGCTAGGCAAGTGCATTACCACTGAGTTATATCCACAGGTGCCCCCCTCCCTTATTTTTTTTTCCTATTTTCAGACAAGGTCTCACTATTTGCCCAGGCTGGCCTTGAACTTGTGATCCTCCTGTCCCAGCCTTTAGAAGAGTTAGTATTTATAGGCATGCACTATTGCACCTAGTATTTTTTGTTGCTATTTCGTCTCTTCTTTATAACAACCCTAGGCAAAATGGTGACTAGCAGGCTCAGAAATGACCTGCCCAAAGTTACATAGCTAGGATGTGGTAGAGCAAGTCATGGTCCTATTGATTTCAAAACCTGTGCTTTTTGTGGCGGGAGGGGGGCACCTGGGATCGGACTCACAACTTCACACCTGCCAGACAGGCACTTAAGCCATTGAGCCAAACTCCCGGCCCTTGGTTTTTGAGGCAGGGTCACACCGTGTAGCTCAGGCCGGCCTTGCACCCGCGTTGTAGCCCAAGCCAGCCTCGAACTCACAAGACTTCTACCTCAGCCTTCCCAGTGCTGGGATAAAACCTGTGCTCTTAAGGCCACGATATACTACTTTTAGAAGCAACCTTTCAGCCAGGTGTGGTGGTCACACACCTCTAATTCTAGCACTTGGGTGGTTAAGGCCAGAGGATCTCTGTGAGCTCCAGGCCAGTTTGATCCGCATAGCAAGATCTTGTCTCAGTTGGGCGTGGTGGCACATGCCTTTAATCCCAGCACTCAGGAGGCTGAGGTAGAAGGAGCATTGTGGGTTCGAGGCTGGCTTAGGCTACAATGAGAGCGCAAGGCAGGCCTGAGCTACATAGTGTGACCCTGCCTGAAAAAAACAGGGCTGGGAGTTTGGCTCAGTGGCTTAAGTGCCCGCCTGACAGGTGCGAGGTTGTGAGTTTGATCCCTGGTGCCTCAAAAAAATAAAATAAAATAAAAAGACTTTGTTTCAAAAACAAAGGAAAAAGGGCCGGGAGTTTGGCTCATTGGCTTAAGCACCTGCTTGGCAGGCGTGAGGTTGTTGTGAGTTCAATCCCTGGTACTGACAAAAACAGAAAAACCAAAGAAAAAAATCTTTTAAAACTCAGTGCATAATGCTGATGGCTGATGAATCTGTGCTGATGGCTGATGAATCTGTGATTGTTATAGCCTTCCTCACAAAAAAAGTAAACTTAAAAAAACTTTTAAAATTTAGTTATATAAGACTATATCAATATGTACATAAACATTTTTTATATATGGGGCATAGCCGGGCGTGGTGGCGCATGCCTTTAATCCCAGCACTCGGGAGGCTGAGGTAGGAGGAGTGTTGTGAGTTCGAGGCTGGCTTGGGCTACAACGCGAGCACAAGGCCGGCCTGAGCTACATAGTGCGACCCTGCCTCAAAAAACTAGGGCCGGGAGTTTGCCTCAGCAGCTTAAGCGGCTGCCCTGGCAGGTGCGAGGTTGTGAGTTCAATCCCCAGTGCCACAAAAAAAAAAAAAAAAAAAAAATTATATGGGGCACAAAATGTGAAAGTCATCTTTATCTCTGTCCCTGTAATCCCTAGAAGATAATACTTTTAAGACTCAGTGTGATAGTCTAGTGTGTATCTTTCATTTTATATATATTTTTACATATAAAATATATACAAAAATATACACATATATAGTGTTTTTAAAATGGGATTATTCTAAATATACTGTACATAACCACTTAATGTGTCTTAAGAGAATTTTACTTAATATGTCTCAGAGAATTTCTACATATACATAGGTTGGTACATAGAGAGTTCCTTTCAAGGGCTACACAGTATTTTATGATTAGATTGTGATTTATTTTACTAGTCCCCTATCAATTAACATTAAAAGAGTACTCATGATTTGCACGTACAAATTGCTGCAGTGAACATGTTTGTGCATACATCTTTGTGCATATGTGCAAATACTTTTCTCTAGAATTCCTTTAAGGAATTACTGGATTAAACAATACATCCATTAAAAATTTTGAAAGTACTGCTTTCCACAAAGCTGTATGAATTTTTACTCACCAGTCTCATACTTTAATAAGACTGGAATATGCTAGAAATCTTCTGGAAGCAGGTGGGCCATAAATAATAAATTAGTGTTTTTTTAAAAACCCTCAGCCAGGGAGTGAAGTGACTTGGCTATTAGAGAAATGACTGGCTCTCAGCTCCAGCACACAAGGGGTGCCTGCTCTCCTACTCCTGACCTGCTGATGGCACGCATGCCATTTTCAGGGAGGCTGTGGAGAGGACTGTGTTTCCAGTCTCAGAAAAGCCTTCTTGTGCTTACTTTGGCTGCTCCACCTCAGCTCCACCTGCCTGGCCTGATGTGAAGCAAGAGCACCTGGCTCCTCTGGGATTGCCCTGAAAACCAGCCACTGTCACAGTTCTTGGAACTCACAGAGTACCCAGCTGGGGTGAAAGGGAGGCCAGCTTTTGTGTTCAAGGCTCCCTATGTACAGCCCTGGGAAACAGTGTTATTTAGTTGTGTGTGTGTGTGTGTGAGACTGAGGCTTAAACCCAGGGCCTTTGCAATGAGCTACATCTCCAGCGCTTTTTAAATTTTGAGACAGTGTCTCACTAAATTGCTCAGGCTGTGGTCAAACTTGTCATCCTGCCTCAGCTCCTCAGAGTGCTAAGATTACAACTGGTTTGCTGACCCCCTTTGTGTTGGTGCTGGAGATCAAACCCAGGGCATTGTGCATACTTGGCAAGTAAGCACTCTACCACCTCAGCTAGTCCTGAGATTGTTTTTAAATTTTAGGAGAAAATAAACGTATTTTGGCACAAAGTCTGCCCCTCAGACACAAAATTTAAGATGTTTTCTTTTTGAAAAAGCATAGATGCCGGGAGTTTGGCTCAGTGACTTAAGCGCCTGTCTGCCAGGCACGAGATTGTGAGTTCAATTCCCAGTGCCGCAAAAAAAAAGAAAAGAAAAAGCATAGATGCTGGGCATGGTGGTGTGTCCCTATAATCCAGCCATCAGGAGGATCACCAAAAGTTTGAGCCAGCCTGGGAAACAGCATGGATTACATAGGGAGACCCTGTCTCCCCTCCACCACCAAAAACATACATGCAGTCCATGTGATAAAACAGTATAGAAATGGCTCCAAGTAATGCCAAAGTGAATATATTCCTTTTAACTCCTCATACTCTCATTTCAGAGGTAATCAAGGTTAACATTTTAATATATATCCAGACTTACTCCTTTATAATCACAGAAATACATCTATATTTTTAAACAAGTAGGAATCTGTGCCTTGCACATGCATATATATTATATATATATATATATATATATATATATATATATTTTTTTTTTTTTTTTTTTTTTTGCGCGGGATTGAACTCACAACCTCGCGCCTGCCAGGGCAGGTGCTTAAGGCACTGAGCCAAACTCCCGGCCCTGGTTTTTTGAGGCAGGGTCGCACTATGTAGCTCAGGCCGGCCTTACGCTCACGTTGTAGCCCAAGCCGGCCTTGAACCCACAACGCTCCGCCTACCTCAGCCTCCCGAGTGCTGGGATTAAAGGCGTGTGCCACCACACCCGGCTTTTTTTTTTTTTTTTTAAACACATGTTCTTGTTATGCAGTTCAGGCTGGCCTTGAACTCACTATGTAGCCCAGACTGGCCTCAAACTTGCAGCAATGCTCCTACCTCAGCCTCCCAAGAGCTGGGATTAAAGGTGTGCACTATTACAACCAGCTTTTGCTCAACGTATCTTTAAAATCTTTCCATACTAGTACATATAACTGAAGCTTAGTCTTTTTAACAGCTGTACAACATGGACTGAACTGTAATTTACAACAATTAATCAGTGTTAAAAATGTTCTTGCGGTAAACATCTTTGTGTATACATGTAGGTTAAATTCCTGGATGCAGAATAGCAGGTAAAGGAGTTATTATACTTGTCACAATCCCTAGAAAGAAAACAATTAGGATCTAGGTAATTCTAGTCTTGGTGCCCTGACAACAAATGTTCAGTAAGCAAATTTGCAGGGAGTGACTGCATACTCAACCACCTGCTGGCTATCACAAATACCATGTTAAAAGTTCCAAAAATTCTTCAGGAACTACTCACAGTTGAGTGGTTTAAAAAGTTGTCTGCAAAAAGAAAAAAAAATATTTTTTAAAACACATTTTTAGAACATTATGGTGCTACAGGATGCCAATCTCTCAAGAGGCAGGACAATTGTTAGAAAGGAACTTGGCCACTTACTGTTCCACCTAACTGGGCAGCTGGGTGGAGTCTGGTTTGGACTGTGAGGAACACTTCAAGGCCTGGCAGCCCCTCTCAGTCCCCTCCCAGCTCCCTCCCTGCAGGTGAGTGGGATCCACCACTGCCCTAACTCAGGTCTTAAGGCTGATGGTCACCAGAGAGCTGGGATTTCACTCAGCCTAAGTCTGGCTAAGAGGTGACATCAGATCCTGCAGACACTTTGCATAAATCAGCTCTAGGCCTCCAACAGGGGAATCCCTCAAGAATCCCAGAGGGCAGCCTTTCCCTTATTGGCCTCCTCCACTAAGTGAAATCACGGTTAACTTCTAAGGTCCAGTGGAAATGTCACTTCTGTGAACCGCCCCCCCCCCCGGCCCCAACGTGAGCAGAATAAACCACTCCGCTGTGCTCTCCTAGCACTTTTGCTGCACCTTATGCAGCAGTCAAGGGAGTCAGTTTGTCTTCTGATTCCTGCTTGCTGGCCTGTCACAGTGAACTTCGTACTTCACAGTCTTCCCAAAGAAGTGGGCGTTCCTCCACGAAGGTTGGTGTGCCCTGTTCAGAATATCTCTCATTCATTCCCTATTGAACACCACTTGTGTGTGCCAGGCATTTGTTAATTTGGCAATACTACAGTGGTGAACAAGGCAGACCCAAATTCTACCTTCATCCTTAAATTTCCTGTAGCCTAGCGCAATGTCTAGCCCGGAACCTGGCACAGGAAGGCTTTGTGCCTGCAGTCTAGTTGGAAAGCTTATCTTGAGGCTGCCTCTGCATAGCAAATTGTCTTCACTTGTATTCTATGAAAAATATATTAAGCATTTTTCAAGATGTCTTTTCGAGAGCCGGGCGTGGTGGTGCACGCCTTTAATCCCAGCACCCAGGAGGCTGAGGTAGGCGGAGCGTTGTGAGTTCGAGGCCGGCTTGGGCTACAACGCGAGCGCAAGGCCGGCCTGAGCTACATAGTGCGACCCTGCCTCAAAAAAATCAGGGCTGGGAGTTTGGCTCAGTGCCTTAAGCGTCTGCCCTGGCAGGCTCGAGGTTGTGAGTTCAATCCCTGGTGCCGGGAAAAAAAAAAAAAGATGTCTTTTCAGTGTATGTGACAAATTCATTCGACTGTAAGACACATATTTTGTTTATTTTTTGGTGCTGGGGATCAAACTCACAACCTTGTGCTTTCTAGGCAGGCGCTTACGCCGCTGAGCTGAATCTCCAGCCAGAACGTACATTTTAAACCTGTCGGGTGACACTGGAAACCTGAGAGTGTGGTGGGCCTAAATCCCTGGCCACTCCCCGCCCCGCCCCCGCCCCGCCCCGCCCCTCCTCCTCCCCCTCCCACCTGGCAGGACCAAAATTGAAGAACCTCCTGGCCTACCCCCGCAGGCCCCGCCCCCCCGCCCCCAGGTGGTGCCCGGCCCCGCCCCCCGCTCTCCATAGTTACGGCGCTGTGGAGGCGGCGGCCATCTTGGCGGCGGAGCGATGAACGGGTCGAACCCCAAGGCTTCGGCCGCGGGGACGGCAGCTGGGTCCGGGGGGCTGGTGGCCGGCAAGGAGGAGAAGAAGAAGGCGGGGGGCGGCGTCCTGAACCGGCTCAAGGCGCGGCGGCAGGCACCCCAACATGCGCTCGGCGACGGCGTCGGGACAGTGGTCACCGAGCAGGAGCTACTGGCACTGGACACCATCCGGCCCGAGCACGTCCTGCGCCTCAGCCGGGTCACCGAGAGTGAGTGCCGCTTGGGCCGAGCCCCGAGCTCCCGTAGCCTTCAGCCGGTCCGCCCGTTCGACCCTCGAGAGGGTCCATCCGGGCCTCTCTACCGGCCAGGCCGCGTTTCCCTCTGCTAGCTGCCCAGTCCTCCGGGCGGCCGTCGCCTGGGCCGGGTGGGGAAGGGGTTCTCTTGGGGCTTGGCTGCAAATGGCTTCAGAAACTGGCCAGGCCGGCTTCTCCCTGGCCAGACCCAGTGCAGCAGCTCAGTTTGCCCTGAGTGGAGAAAGGCCCGCGTTCTGCTGAGCCGGATCCTCCCGAGCCGGTTCCCTCAGCCCAGCACGGCTCAGCCATCGGCGAAGGTCCCACTCCCCCGCCAGGCCCCCTCAATGCGTCTGTCCCCAGCTCCCGCGGCAGCCGTCAGCCGGCCAGTTCCCCTACCTGCAGTTCCGCGCGTCGCTGGGCTCTGGCCCCTGACAGCCCCTCCCCCATCCCAGCCTCCCTCGGTCTCCTCCCCTTTTGGTCCCAGGCATTGCCCTTTTGTGTGCAGGTGGGCTCTTCCTTCTTCCGTACACATGGCCGTGGTATTTTGTGCAAATTTAAAAACTATGCCACCGAGAATACCTTAATAAAGTTTCACTGTATGTACAAACTCCCACATGTGAATCTTGCTCTTGCCATTTTTTCTAGTGAATTGAGAGTTATTTCAGAATTTCCGAAATACAAATTTTTCATAATGGTAACCTTCCTAGATCTTTTCATTGATGCGAGGGAAGGTGGGAAGGAATATATTGCCCTCTCCCTGTTCTGGGTGATTTCTCTTTTTCTTTGCCAAGCCAACCTTTTGACAGTGTTTTACTATTTCCCCCTAGGAGTTTGCAGTCACCTAGTTAGGTCTGGCGTCCCCTGTCCACTCCACTCACCTTCACACTTATAACCCTGCACACTTCCAGCCCTGCTGCCAAGAAAGATGCCACGGTATTGTCTGTAAATTGCTTTAGACCAGAGCTGCTTGAGTGTACCTCAGGTTGCTGGTGGCAGCGCAACCTGATTTGGGAATGGGAGTTCAGAGAAAGTGGGTCTTGGTCCAGCCCGGCAAAGGGACTCCCCATATGTTAAAATAGTTTTGATTTTGGATATTTCGATGTCCTTGTCCCTACATGCCTGAATGCATCTTTCGACAGTACGGTGGTTGAGTTTTATTGAAACTGAAAAAGGTGCCTCTGTTCTTTAAGTTTTCATTCGGGGCATGGGAAGAATAAAAATGCACAATGCCTGACCTTTCTCAACTCATGCTTGCTCCTGTTGTTAACGGTGAGTTGGTTGTTGAAATGCCTGGCCCTACAAGCCGCATTCTCATTGGGCACTCAGATCCCATTTGGCGGCTTGGGAGTGGTGCTGTTGCCCAAAAACCCACCTGTGTTGCTCCTCAGAGAAAGCTACAGATCCAGAACTTGGATTTTATTACTCTTGTTAAAATTTCATCAGTTCTAATCTCAGGTTATTTATTGAGGACCCTGTAAAGGCACTGAGCTAATGTCAGCCTGTTTTGAAGTTACAGAATAAGCAGTAGCTCTCAAGTTTGCCATCTTATTGGAGACAGCTTGTAAAGTGTGAAAGAATAACACAAACAAGTGATCTAGGATAAAGTGTCAGAGTGGGTCAAGGGAAGATGCTGTCAGGAGTAAAAAGAAGTCAATGAAATTTTCCTTTTTAGATACTATTTTGATTAACTGCTTGGGTTGTTACAGGCTGTACTTCATTGTGTTCTCCTTGGCCCATTCATTCTGTTGCCTTGTATATGAGACACCCACCATGTGATTTTGTTTTGTTTTTTGAGACAGGGTCTCACCATGTAGTTTGGGGTGGGTTTGAACTCAATATGTAGCCAAGTCTGGCCTCAAACTGATGTTCCTCCTCTTCTGCCTTAGCCTCCCAAGTGCTAGGATTACAGGCATATGCCCCCACACCTGTCTTGATTGTGTGATTTTGTACAGCTCACCAGCTAAGAACGTTTTTTACCTTAAAAAGTGGTTGAAGAGCTAGGTGTGGTGGCTCACGCCTTTAATCCCAGCACTGTGGAGGCTGAGGTAGGTGAAGCGTTGTGAGTTCGAGGCCGGCTTGGGCTATGACAGGAGCACAAGGCCGGCCTGAGCTACATAGTGTGACCCTGCCTCAAAAAACTAGGACCAAGCCGGGCGTGGTGGCGCACGCCTTTAATCCCAGCACTCAGGAGGCTGAGGTAGGCGGAGCGTTGTGAGTTCAAGGCTGGCCTGAGCTACACAGTGCGACCCTGCCTCAAAAAACCAGGACCGGAGTTTGGTTCAGCAGCTTACGCGCCTGTCAGGCAGGTGCGAGGTTGTGAGCTCGATCCCCGGTGCCACAAAAAAAAAAAAAAACTAGGACCAGGAGTTTAGCTTAGTGGCTTAAGTGCCTGTCTGGTAGGTGTGAGGTTGTGAGTTTGATCCCCGGTGCTGAAAAAAAAAAAGTGGTTGAAAATAAATTTTAAAATTTGTAACATGGTACAACATTCATATTTCAAAGCCAGGCATAGTGGTGTATGCCTGTAACTCCAGTGCTCTTGAGATACTGAGACAGGAGGATTACAAGTTCAAAGGAAGCCTGGGCAACTTAGCAACTCAAGGAAACCAGGTTTCAGAATTAAAAAAAAAAAAAAAAAAAAAAGGACTGAGGATGTAGCTCAGTGGTGCAAAGGCACTGGGTTTTGACTCTCCGTATTGCAAAAACAAACAAAAAACCCACCCCCAAAATCGTATTTCAGCATCTATAAATACAGTTTTATTGGATGCACATTCTTTAATTTACTTATTATCCGTGGATACTTTTGTGCTACAGTGAGGAGAGTTGAGTAGTTGTTCAGACTATGTGGCTGCAGCCCTAAATCCCCCCCCCGCCCCCGGCACCGGGGATCAAACTCACAACCTCGCGCCTGACAGACAGGCGCTTCAGTCACTGAGCCAAACTCCCAGCCCTGGTTTTTTTTTTTTTTTTTTGCGGCGCCGGGGATTGAACTCAACCTCACGCCTGCCAGGGCAGGCGCTTAAGGCACTGAGCCAAACTCCCGGCCCTGGTTTTTCGAGGCAGGGTCGCATTATGTAGCTCAGGCCGGCCTTGCACTCGCGTTGTAGCCCAAGCCGGCCTCGAACTCACAACGCTCCACCTACCTCAGCCTCCCGAGTGCTGGGATTAAAGGCGTGTGCCACCATGCCCACCAGCCCTAAATTGTTTATAATTTGACTCTTTACAGAAAAGTTTGCTGATCCCTGCTTTCTCATACTCATGGTTAGCAAACAAACATTATATTATCTGTCATCAGTATGTTTAAAATGGACTCATAAAAAATTCCATATTGTTCTGATACCCAGATTGATGTTGACGGAGTGGTGTTTCCAAAGAAATCTTTTTTGTATCCCTGTTTCTAAAAGTTTTTTGATATTCTTTGATCCAACCCAAGTCCTTTCTCTGTATTGCTTTTATTTATTTATTTGTGGTTTTTTTTTTTTTTTTTTTTTTTTTTTTTTTTTTTTTTTTTTTTTTTTTTTTTTTTTTTTTTTTTTTTTTTTTTTTTTTTTTTTTTTTTTTTTTTTTTTTTTTTTTTTTTTTTTTTTTTTTTTTTTTTTTTTTTTTTTTTTTTTTGAGACAGGGTCTTGGTGTGTAGTTTAGGCTGGCCTTGAACCCACTATGTGGCCCAGACTGGCCTCAAACTTCTGGTGATCCTCCTGTCCCAGCCTCCCAAGTTCTGGGATTCGCAGTTGTGCCCCGGCTTCTGTGTTTCTTTCTTGGACCTCCTGATTCTGTCCATACAACTTTGTCTTATTTTAACACCACAGAATGTTTTGGTGGAGTAGCATTATAAGTAAATAGCATAGGAAAACAAAACAAAACTGAGTTTGCTTCAGAATTTGAGAATTAGGGCCAGGGATGTGAGTGAATTGTGTGAAGCCCTGGGTTCCATCCCCAAGGTTGCAAATCAAACAAACAAAAAGCCAAAACAAAAACCTTGAGAATTAAATCATATTTTGAAGGATTATATAATCACATTGATCTCTCTCATTTTCAGATTATTTGTGTAAACCGGAAGACAATATCTACAGTATTGATTTTACTCGCTTCAAAATTCGAGATTTGGAGACGGGGACAGTGCTTTTTGAGATTGCCAAACCTTGCATTGCAGGTAGGCCTCAGTATTGTAGGGTCACCTGATAGTTTGAGCAAAAGATCTCTGGAAAGTTGAATATTTGCCATTCCATCCTATTTCTTGACCATAGTGTGTCCTGCTTCTATGCATCTCTTCCTGTAGTCTGCCCTGCCGGGTGTGCTGGGTTGTGTTAGAAGCCTGGTATTTATTGAGTATCTATCCGTACAGTTGGTCACTGTTTGCATCTTTCTGTGCATCACTTCATGTAATTGTCACACTTCTGTAAGGAGGAGGAGCTGAGACTCATAATTTCCAGGTGACACTTTTCTTTTTTTTTTCTTTCTTTCTTTTTTTTTGGCAGCACCGGGGATTGAGCTCACAACCTCACACCTGCCTGACAGGTGCATAAGCCTCTGAGCCAAACTCCTGGCCCTGTTTTTTTGAGGCAGGGTCGCACTGTGTAGCTCAGGCCGGGCTTGCACTCGCGTTGTAGTCCAAGCCGGCCTCGAACTCACAACGCTCCGCCTACCTCAGCCTCCTGAGTGCTGGGATTAAAGGCGTGCACTACCACGCCCGGCTCAGGTGACACTTTTCTGAGTCCTGTACTCTTAATCATATCATATTTCCTCTGGTTAGGAAAGGAAATTAAACTATAATTAGAAAACAATGCATTGAGACCTGAGTCCTCTTGGAAAGGTGATACTGAGGATTCTATTCTTTACCAAGAGGTAAATTTACCTGTCTTCTCATTGTCTCTAAATAGTGCCTTGGGTTTCCCAGTAAGCCAACATTTGGATTTTTTTAGTAAAAGTTTATTCTTATATATATAGCAGGCTATAAGACAGCACTTCATCCAAGCTATTGGTAGCAGAGATGTTATGGCAGGGAATCCAGCTGTTTAGTTAGGAGTGGTATCTAGGATTACCATCACCTTAGGCACAAGGAACAGCTTGCTTTTTGCTAGATTTCATTTCACCTGTGGCCAGGGGGCTCTTCTTCCTCACATTATTTACTTTTAGCTCCTTGACTTTCCTGTGTCTCTCTTTCTATTTGAAGGTCTACATCTAGAGCTATTTCAGGGCTGCTTGTTGCCACCTCTGGTCCAGACATGGAACTTGTTATCCCTTCCTCAGACCCTGCCACTGGAAACCGGTTCTGTTTAATCTCCATCTTCTAGTACAGACAGATGAGCTAGTCTGTTTGGGATTTGTTAAATTGATTTTAATCAAAAGCTTCCTGTTCTTGCAGTTCAGTCCCAGGTGATTAATATCTGGCCAAGGGACCACAGAAGTCTTTGGAGCACTTTGCTAGAGACTTAGCGCCCTCTGGAGTTAGTCTTTTGTTAAGAACATTGCCAAAGATATCCTAGTATTAGTTTTGGTCTGTAATAACTTACTTTGCAGTTTTTTTCTCGTTTGATTTGCTACTCAGAAAGAGCCTAAAAATTTGGTAAGGCAGGTATTATTATTGCAGAGAAGTCAAAATACTATTCTGGTCTAGGCATGTGGCTCAGTGGAAAGCTCTTGTCTAGCATATCTGACACCCTGGGTTCCATCCCCAGTACTGCAAAAGAGAAAAGAAAAAGAGACTTTACTGAGAATCAAGTCTCAGAAGTCTCAGCTCAGATTTATCACAAATCCAGGACTAGAACCCTGGATCACCTGCACCCTGTATTTATGCCACCACAATCTACATGGGACTGAGCAAGCCATCTACAAGTCCAAATATATTGTTATTTGTCTTATGTTGAGATGGTCAGGTTAGGGCCACCTAGCTTTCTTTCTTTCTTTTTTTTTTTTTTTTTTTTGCCGGCATTGGGGATCGAACTCACAACCTCGCACCTGCAAGACAGGCACTTAAGCCACTGAACCAAACTCCCGGCCCTAGTTTTTTGAGGCAGGGTTGTACTGTGTAGCTCAGGCCAGCCTTGCGCTCGTGTTGTATCCCAAGCCGGCCTCGAACTCACAACGCTTTGCCTACCTCAGCCTCCCAAATGCTGGGATTAAAGGTGTGCAGCTGGGATTAAAGGTGGCTCAGCTAGCTTTCTGAGTCTGTTGGTATTCTCATCCCTAAGGCACATGTTGCAGTAAATTTCAAGGACCCGCCGTTACCACAGGTGTGTGGCTTTGGATTAGACTGGGCTCAGAGTAGTCATTTCAGTATAAAATTCAACTATAAAAGCCTCTGGATTTTCAGTCTCCCAGTCTCATTTAAGGATTGGTGGGGGGGGCACCGGGGATCAAACTCACAGCCTCACACCTGCCAGACAGGCGCTTAAGCTGCTGAGCCAAACTCCCAGCCCTAGTCTTTTTGAGGCAGGGTCGCACTATGTATCTCAGGCCGGCCTTGTGCTCACGTTGTAGCCCAAGCCGGCCTCAAACTCACAACGCTCTGCCTACCTCAACCTCCTGAGTGCTGGGATTAAAGGCGCGCACCACCACGCCCGGCTCATTTAAGGATCTTGATTCACTTAGGCTTCACACCAAATCAGTGCCTTCCTGCAGCACTTGCTCTGATGACTTTGAATCCCTGAGAAGATTTGCCTTGGCTGTTTGAACCACACTGCTGGAGCCAAGGCTCTTGGTTCCTCAATATGAACCCCTGCTGTGTCTGGTTGGCCAGTGCTCTTGGGAATCACAGGCCAAGATGTTTGATCTTGAAAGCACCCATGTTCAGCTTAAGTCCTGGAAAAAAATTCCCATTCTTGACACTGGAGGCACTGACTTCTTGTTCACAATAGAACAATTCTGGGATTAAGTTTTTAAAATCTTTCATTTCCTGGGTTCAGGAATGGAGCAGGCCAGAGGTCAGCATTAACCTTATAAGGTCTCACATGGTTCATTAGCTGTATCTTTCACCCTTTCCAAGTGGTCAGAGGGTTGGGTCTGGAATGGCCTGGATTGGACATCAGGTCCAAGGAAGTACTATAACTCAGTGTCTTTCATTTGCTGTTTGTGGGAAATATTTGTATTATTTGAAGGAACTTTAGCTTTACCTTTTGTAGTCTAATTCTTTTGGTTCATAGCATGTCAACTCAGTGAAGAGCAGGCCCAGTCTGTTTATACAGAGCTATGTAGGAGGCCTCATATCCAGCTTATGTTTCAAACTTTGTCTTAGACTATAGCCTGAGCCCCCAGATTATATAAGACAAATAACATGGTGTATGAAAACAGGCTTGGAGTCAGATGGACCTGGATTAAAATCCCTGCTGATATGATTTACTGTTTTGGGACTTTGGACATATTTCTTAACTCCTCTGAGCTTGAGCTCTCTCATCTGTGAACTGGGGACTATAGTACTTCACAGGACTGCTATGAGGAGTCTGCACTTTTAGCACAGGGCCTGGCATACAGCAAGTACGTGGTAAGTGGGGCTGCACTCACTGTTGCTGTGTGTGTTAATTGGTTGTCACTGTGCTGTGTGGATTGGTGGTATCCAGGTAGTACACTCAAGATTCTGTGTGTCCTTTCAGATCACCAGGAGGAGGAGGAAGAGGAGGGTGGAGATGTGGATATCAGTGCAGGACGTTTTGTCCGTTACCAGTTCACACCAGCATTTCTCCGCCTTCGGACAGTTGGTGCTACGTGAGTAGCATTGTTCCTTGTGGGGAGAACATTCTGCTTGTTTACAGGAGAGGCTGGGTTTGGGGTTGATTTTGGAGGAGGGAGGAGGCAAAGTAGGGCTCACAGAAGTTTATTTTGCAGAGTGGAGTTCACAGTAGGAGACAAACCTGTCTCAAACTTCCGGATGATTGAACGGCACTATTTCCGGGAACGCCTGCTGAAAAACTTTGATTTTGATTTTGGCTTCTGCATCCCCAGCAGTAGGAACACGTGTGAACATATCTATGAGTTTCCCCAGCTTTCAGAGGATGTCAGTATGTATTTCCTGACTTTTACTGCATTTTAGATTCTGAGCTGCAAGGAATGAATCAATCCTCTCCATACCTCCCCTTTTCTTTGTGTCCCACATGGAACCCAGGGCCCTATACATGCTAGGCAAGTAGGTACTGAACTGCATCCTCAGCCCTAAGGAATGAACCTTGAACCTCATCTGACAGCTTCATCTTGCAGAGGAGGGAAGCAGTAACATGATGAATATCTGGTTATCTGACCTAAGGCTTCTTATTTCCTCCTGTGCCTGACTTTTGTTTCAAATTCTGACTCTACTTATATGGCAGCAGAGAAGGTTGTAAAATACAGGCCATCATTTTTAGACACCTGTCATGGGAAAGGGAGTGGCTGAGGGAGATAAAGGATGCCTGGACCTTGTCTGGGGCTCTGACTAGATAAAGAGTCTTGAGTGGTAGTAGCAGTTTCCACTGTGTCCTAGTCATTGGCCCTGCACTTTTTCCATAATCAGAACCAGATGCGAAATTGCAGACTGAGTAGAATCAAAGCCTGAGGACTTTTTTTCTCTTTCTCTGCAGGCTAGAGGGTGTATAAACTGTTAGAATCGACCTAGCAGCCTGTTGTGGTGGTGCACCTCTGTAATCCTAGCACTCGAGGCAGAAACAGGAGGATTGCTGCGAGTTTGATGCCAGCCTAAACTACATAGCAAGACCCTGTCTCAAAAAACAAAACAACAAAACCAAGAATCAAGTTAGGAGCTAGGGAGCTTTTGCAGGTTTTGCGGCAGTAGAAAGGAGACAGTAGAAGCAGAGTTTTAGAGTGAGGTGCCCTAGCTGGGGAAGGCACTCTAGTACAAAAGGCTGCTGTGTAACCCAGGCCTGGGAAGACATGGACTGAGTTAGGGAAAAGGAATAGGCTTTATCACTTTCTGGAACTTCCGTCTCACTAGCTGCAGTTACCATCCTCTGCTTGTGATTTGAAAAAAACTAGTTCAGGACACTTGTGCAGGTGGGAATAGAATCCTGTGAATAATGGTGACCTTTAATTGTGTGGAAGGATCTACATACATTTGAACAATTTTCTCAAAATCCCAAGACCTTAGTAGGTTGCGTATCCTGAAAATCAGGCACTCTTTGATGGAGACCACTACAGATCAGCTCTGGGCAGGATTTAAAATTTATCAGTTGGCTTTCTGTATTTACTTTTAAGTCTGTCTGAGGCCTATGCCCCTTGCTTGGAGAACACGGGGTTCATAGTAAGTGAGCCTCTATGAATCACTGGTCCTGGCAGAGGCCTGTAGTGGCCTGTGATGCCATGATACCTCAAAGGGCAAGACAAGACCACAGCTGAGGACACCTGGCTCTGACTCCCAATTTACTAGATAGAGACAGCCATTTCATTCCTGCTGTAATTGGTAACCTGGAGATAGGACAGTTCTCCTAATTGGCTAAATTTACTACTTGGAGAATTCTTTTTTTTTTTTTTTAATTTTACAGAGAATAAAACCAAGCAAAATAAAACAGAATAAAGCCAATCAAAACAAAACAGTGTAAGCGATACAGGATTTCAAAATAAAACAATAGCAAATCAACAATGGCTACCAAAATGCCTCTTGTTGTCTTCAAAATAGTTGCCCATACCACCAGACATAGTAAAATCAAACAAAACAGAACAGAACCAATAAAAACAAAACAATGAATGCAATACTGGACTTCAAAACAAGATAATAGTAAATCCAAAATGGCTACCATAATATATCTTGTTATCTTTGAAATAGCTGCCCATCCCATCAGATATAATAAAATCAAACCAAACAAAACAATGAAAACAATACAGAACTTTAAAACAAGATAATAGGGAATTAACAATGACAACCACCTTCAGAAGCAGATCCCCCATAGATGATACATTGTATATTGTTATCCTCTAAATAGATGACCAGACTACTGACTTTAGGCCTGCAAAGTCAATGAAACACTAAACACTACAAGCATTAACTTGTATTTTACTTCAATAGCTATTATGTCAGCCTATGTTTCTCTGGATCAGCCTGTCACTTACAGTGGGGTGGGGCTGCGGGTGGGGCTTGGCTCTTCTTATCTCCTAGCTGGTGCACTGGAAGGGGCTGGCATCTTGTTCTCCTCCCTGCAGCGTGCACATGGTGCCGACTCATAGGAAGTGATTGGTTTCTTGTTCTCCCTGTGGCCCATGAATGGCCTACTTGGAAAAGTCTTTGAACTGATTCCCAAGGTCCTGTTTATTTCCTGCACTTGCCTCAGTATCGCCTTCCTTTGTTTGGAAACCATATAAATATGGGCTGCCCAAAGAAGTTCTTTGTCTCAACTCCCAGGAAATCTCAAATTCTGTTAGAGGGTTTTGATCCTCTTGAAGCCTAAAATCATACCATTTGTCTTTTATTTAAGCCTTTCTCAGTCCCCTCATTTAGGAGATTAGGGCTAGGCCAAGACCCCAGTCCTCTTTACTCCTATAGCAGTACTGTTCCCAGGTAAAATGAGGATTGCTGTAGTGTGGGGCAAGTGTTTCGTGACAGCATTGACTCTGGCTCAAGGCAAGTTGGGCAGGGATATGAAGATGCTTTCAAGAAAAGGTCATGGATAGCATTACAAGTTATACCTCTGAAGCCAAATAAATTAAGAAGTTTTGGGGATCAGTCATCGACATATAAACTAAGTTGCTTTGGCCTGAATGGGTTCAAAGAACTTTTATTTTATTTTTGGGAGGGTGTTTTGATACAGGGTCTCGCTATGTAGTCCAAATTGGCCTTGAACTCACTATGTTGCCCAGGCTGGCTTTGACCTCATGGAAATCTTCCTGCCTCAGCCTCCCGAATGCTGAGATTACAGGCATGTGTTGCCACACCTGGCCTTCAAAGAACTTTGTCATCTTTTGAAAATTGTAGTGTTTCAGGTAACTCAACAGCGCATATAATCATTAACAAAACTGATCAGAGGTAGTGACTGTTAATCACCTTTACTCTCCAGTATGGTAAGGCAGTCTGGACAACTGTCTGAACAAACACAAAACTTAAATTTAGATCCCAAGGCAAGCAGACCTCTGACTAGATCAGTTGCAGGTTTAATACCTGAGCCATCTCTGGAGAAGCTCCTTGCCCTTTAATTCCCTAGGAGTCCTTTGGCTGTCAGGGATGCTTGTAGGAAGTGGGCACAGTGAGGCCTAGCTTGCTGGATTTGCACTAATGTGGCTAGCCATGGGCAGCAGATTGGAAGCCAGGGCTGGCTGGTCAGCTGAGACCACTGAGTAGAAGCAGCCGTGGTCCATGCTGCGAAGAGGGTAAGTACATTTCCCATGGCACTGATGGGAAGAACCCGACTGGGAATGACCGAGGAGTTGACTGCATCCTTAGGCTGAGTGTAAATCAGGCTTACTTTGGGACCTCTGCTGTCTCCCCAATTCACGTGGCTGGCTCCCTCTCTGGGTTTCAACTCAGTACTTAGCAGAGCATACTCACATTTTGCAGAAGTGTTCACTTGGGAATTTGGGAGGGAGTTCTAAGTATTTTCCCACCTAACCATGGGACATACATAACTTTTGACTTTTTCTTTTCCTTTCCTTGACTTGCAGTTCGTCTGATGATTGAAAACCCTTATGAGACCCGCTCTGACAGCTTCTACTTCGTGGACAACAAGTTGATAATGCACAACAAGGCTGATTATGCCTATAATGGAGGCCAGTAACTGCTGCAGGGGTGGACAGAAAAGGTGCTTTGCTAGGGCCTAGTGGTCCTGGCACATGGAAAGGATTGAAGCTGCTATTTGTTAGCAGATATCTGGAAGCTGTCCAGGAGGCCAGGGCTGGGGTGGCAGTTTCCTGTACTCCAGGGAGGTGCCAAGCAGTGTTGTGTTTTCCCTTTTTTCCCTGTCCCTTAGGTCACAGAGGTATTATAGTGAAGTAAAAGATTAGAATAAGGCTTCTGCAATCCACATTAAAAAGAAAGTTTATTTTCTTGTAGTTCTAACTGTCTGTTGGTTATGCTGATGAACCTCAGTCTGTCCAGCATGGCAGTAACCGGGTGAGGGCTGTGGCTACCACCTGCAGGTTAATGGTCTTTCTAGACCAGAAAAGGTGGGCATCTCCTGGGCACCTCCTCTTCTCACTTCTGGTGTTGCCTATAGCCCAGTCTGCCCCAGACTGCACATAGTCTTAAACCAACTGGAAAAAACTTGGTGCTGAGAGTGGAGGCACCAGTAATGAGAGATCTTTCTAGACCGAAGGACCTTTTTCATGGTGAGCCCGTTTATCTGTCTGACTTCAGGATCCTCCACCAGTCCTCCTGAGGATAGACCAAGGTTTTAGCCTGGCAGTGCCTTCTTGTTTTTATTCTGGGGGACAGATGAACTTCTCTGCTGCTTTGTCCTCCTGACTTTTGAGCATCTCCTGGAGTAGAATATGTCAAGGGTTTTTTTTTTTTTTTTTTTTTTTGGAACTGGGGATTGACCTCACGACCTTGCGCTTACCAGGCAAGTGCTTGAGCCACTGAGCTAAATCCCGAGCCCTGAATATGTCAGTTTTGCTCATGGAACATACTATCTTTTAAGGCCAGAGCAGGCCTCTTGTATTTTGATTTTTTTTTCTAGACTCCTACAGAGGAGTTTTTACAAAATGTCAGTGGTGTTTCCAGCACATGCGATGTGTGTTTAGACTTCTGATAGTATTGATCAGCCTCCTGGGGCTAGTCTGGCTCTTGTTAGGGGAGATACAGTTACAAAGCAGCAGCTACTTTAAAGAGAAATTTGACTTTCTGTACACACAGCATAGTGTGAAGAATTGGCTTCTAATAGAGGTTTGTCTTCTAAACTGTGGATTTCTTACTTAGGAGTTTTCCTGTCTTCTTTCTAATAAAGTAGTTTCTGGAATCATCTGGCAAGCCAAAACTAAGTAATTCATATTCAGATCCTTTAAGCTGCTAGCTGGGATTATTTGGGGTAC
Source organism: Dasyprocta punctata (assembly GCA_004363535.1). Taxonomy (NCBI): domain Eukaryota; kingdom Metazoa; phylum Chordata; class Mammalia; order Rodentia; family Dasyproctidae; genus Dasyprocta; species Dasyprocta punctata. The sequence goes on along the minus strand of RJWM01024290.1, from coordinate 4,561 downwards.
TTGGAAAGGTTGAAATAGGCTGAGGTAGCCTGTCAGAGTGACAAGTTTTCAAAACAGCTCCCTAGCATTTCCTGTGTGCTGCTTGTGTCCTTGGACCCTTACGGGACAGACTCCCACCTCCTCAGCTGCCTGTGGTTGTCTCTGTGGATGACTTTAGGTGCTTAACCCAGATCTAGGACCCTCTCCTATGGCCAGGGTCTACTTAGCATTAATAGAAAGGGGACCAGGTGTGTAGTAAGGCAGTGTGAGGCATCACTGTACCTGTGACAGAAGCTGTGTCCCAAGGTTCTTGGAAGAAAGGCCATGTGTGGCCAGGGAAAGAGGGGCCAGCACTGTGCCCCAGAAGCACATGTACATTCTTCAGCCAGTGTTCTTTTTGGGCTTCTAGAGCATGAGTGGCCCTGACCCTCAGCCTGCACTTCATGCCTGTCCAGAGAATTGATGATGCCGTATGCTGGTAGCTTCCTCACTGAGAAAACTCTGGATTATCCTGAGTGCTGGCACTGGATTCACCTGCCAAGAGAGGAAGGGGACTGTGTGCCCTGCCGTGTGGGTGCCTCATTACCACACTGGTGAATCTCAGAATTGGAGTCAACTCCAAATTCAGGTGCCTTAAATGTGGCTCTGTTCTATATGCTGCTGGGAAAAGCTGTCGCCTTCATTCCCCCCTCCTCAGCTGTGGACAGACACCATCACCCACAGTCTCCCTACCTTTTCTTTCTCACTGTGGCCTTTAGTGAGATTTACCTGTTCCTCTCCAGCTTCAAATGCTCCTTCCTCTGTGTGACAGAAGCCCAGTTGGGAGTGCTTCTGCTTTCTAAAATTTAAGCATTACCTAGGATGTGCATTCTGGAGCTGCCCAGAGCTCTGCCTACTAGATTGGGTTTTGAAAAATGGGCCCCAGGGAACGCAGTTGCATGGGCACCAGTGGACCATCTTTTACCTGCAGTGTTACCTTTTGCTGGGAAAGTACCCAGAAGGTGAAGGAGCTGGGCACTTTGGCTCAAGTAGTGTGGTAGCCATTTCTCTGGTAACTTACCTTAGTCTCCCTGAAGACCATTTTGAGGCTGGATGTTCAGTTGTGTCTAGCAGGGTGGGATTTGCTGTCCTCTGCTTTTGAAGGGCCAGGGTCCTGTGTGTCTAGCTGCGCAGGAAATCTTGAGAAGCATTCCCATTTCTAGGTTTGGCTGGGATGAATTTTAAATTGAAGCTTCCAACCAAATGTGGCACATAACCTGTAATCCCAGCACTAGGGAGGATGAGGCAGGAAGATCGCCCAAAGTTTTAGGCCAGCCATGGGCTGTGTAGTGAGTTCAAGGCCAGCCTGAACTGTATGCATAGTGAGACCCTGTCTCAAAAAACACAACAAAGAGTTGAAGCTTCTGTACATGAATCCAGGAGAGAATTAAAGTCATACTTCTAAATCATCAGAAGTTGAGTCAGGAGACATGCTATTAAAAAATTTTTATTATTGATAGCAGTTACCTGCTATCAACCGGCTCCTTGCACGGGGAGACTGTTCCCTTTGTCAAGAGCAGGCTTCCTGGAGGGAACTTACTGCAGTAGCCAGACAGGCCCGCCTGGGGGCCCTCTATTTCCTTTCTCCTGGAGCCTCTGTCTTCGAATTCTCCAAAGGGCCTCTGCTTTTCTCTGTGGCCTTTGGGCTAAACTGCCCTTCTACGTTCTGCAAAGAAGATTCTGGCTAATTTCATTTTATGTTCTAAAGCATAAACATAGGAAAGTAGTGACTAGAAGTCACTGGGGGCTTCATCTTCTGTGTTAGCTCAGAGCTGTTGTGGAGAAAGCATTCTTCAGGGCTGTGGGCTTCCTGAAGATGCCTGGGCTTTGGGCATCTGATTTCTAACACCTAGGGTTAGAGATTAGGAGATGCCTTGGGCTGACCATAGACTGGTGGTTCTTGGCATGACGTTGACTGGACGGAATTCAGCGTATCTTTTCAGTTGGAGTGGAACCCATTTCTGGACTGGATTTAGTCGGCTGTGTCTAATGTACATACTGGGTGGGTCCTACCTTAGTTGATCCTGCCTCTCTTGGTGGGGTCCCAAGTTTTTTTTTTTTTCCTTTATAAAGTCACTTTCTTCTGGTGGCCAGTGCCCCCATGCCATCAGTGAGGTTTGGGAATGGGGAAAATCTGTCCTGAAAATCACAGCCCAGACTCCTTAGTCTGTACTTGGTAGCGAAGCCTAATTGTTGAACCTTCGCGTCGCTCACATTCCATGTTACAGAACATCTTAGTCACAAGATGGATCTGGTGGAGGTGGACTTACCTCTTGTTTTACAAAGGACTGTGTGAAGTCATTGAAGTTGCGAAAGTCTATTTTTTTCCTTGCAAATATATTTTTCATAGAATATAAAAAATGTCAATGATCTGACCTGTACTTCTTTCTCCTCCTTCACCCAAGATGCTCACTGTAGTTTGTACTGTTTTTGTGTCCAAAGTAAATTGGGTGACTTATTTGTATAAAATGTTATTTTGCCACAAGAGACAGTAATAAAAGAAAGATTTTTCACAGTATGCCTGCCCTGTCTTATTTGCTGACTGGGTCCGGGTCCCTGGCATAGCAGGGGTGGGGTAGGAATGGCCTCCCCACTTACCTTGGCTGTTCTGTGTCCTTTCTGTTCAACGAGCAGAGCTAATTTCTAAGGTGACTGAGGTATAGTACCGCACTGGGCTTATTTATTTTGTTTTGTTGCTTTCAGATGGTTTCACTATGTAGTTTAGGCTGGTCTTGAATTCACTATGTAGCACAGGACAGCCTGGAACTCATGGAGATCCTCCTGCCTCAGCCTTGTGAGCACTAGGATTATAGGCATGTTTCACCACACCCTAAATTTAGTATTTTAAGTTTAATATTTTTGTCACTTTTGTTTTTGTGATACTGGAGATTGAACACAGGCCTCTCACTGAGCTATAACCCCCAGCCCTTTTTATTTTTTAATTTTTTTTGAGACAAGGTCTCTAAATCACCAAGTTGTCAAGGCTGGACTCAAGCTTGCAATCCCTCTGCCTCATCCTGCTGGGATTACAGGCGTGCACCAGCACACCCAACTAGGTTAAATATTTTATAAAGATATTTTGCCTTGGGACTTTGAGACCTTAGACTTTGCATACATGTTTTAAAGGTAGGTAGGCTTTTTTGAGTTTTGCTTTTTTTTTCCTCCAGCACTGGAGATTGAACCTAGAACCTTTGCACTGAGCTATTTTCCCAGCTTTTTTTTTTTTAACTTTCACTTTATTTTTTTATGGCTCTGTTTCTGAAGCCTTTTTATTCTTTTTTTTTAAAATTTTATTGGTACATTTTAGATATACACAGTGGTAACTTTCATCACAGGGAATTTGTACCTGTATATGATATATGTTGGTGCTGTTTTTTTTTTCCCATTCGTGTACCTTCCCTTTTCATTTTATTTTGAGATAGGGTCTCACTAAATTGTCCAAACTGGGCTTGAATTTGGGGTCCTCCTACCTTAGGCTCCTAGAATGTTAGGATTACTGTTGGTCTTACATGCCCAGCTAAAGGCAGGCTTATTAAGATACATTTTACACCTAAAGTTTATATCACATGTAAGAGTATCATTTGATGCTTTTTTCTTTTTGGTTTTTTGAGGCACAGTCTCACTATGTAGTTCAGGGTGAACTCAAGTGCTGGGATTACAGGTGTGGGCCACCATGCCCAGCTAGCTATGCTTTTTGACAAGTGTACACTGTCTTCCTATCACAGTCAGGATCATGATACATCACATCTACTCAGAAATGTCGCTAGAGTTCTGGGTATTCACAGGCAGCGCCTTCCCTCACCCCAGGCTTTTACAGCCAGTCTGAGTCTGTTTCTGCTGCAAAACTTGTATACTTGGTGGGTGGCACAGTACTGAAGTTGAACCCAGGGCCTCACACAGGTGCATCCCCAGCCCTTTTTTATTTTTTGTTTTGAGATAGGTTCTGGCTAAATTGTTCAGACTGGCCTTGAAACTCAGGATCTGCCTACCTCAGCCTCCCAAGTAGCTGGGATTATAGCTGAGTGCTGCCATGTCTGGTAAAAAGTTATATATATATATATATATATATATATAAATAGTTTGCCAGTGGCTAAGTCACTAAGTCACATTTATTAAAGGTAGGAAATAAACAGACTGCAGAGTGAGTTTGGGCCAAGTAAAAGTAGGAAAAGGGAGAAAAAAAATACACCCTACAGCATAAAATGGGCTATTGTGAAGAGAGATGGTAGCCAAAAACCATTTCTAATCTAAAACACACGCTCATATGTAGGATCACAACCGATACAATTTTAAAATTAAAGTCTGGGGGTGTCTTTCAGTGTACAGCACATGCTTAGCCTGCACAAGAGCCTAGGTTCAGTTCCAACACCAGGTAGAGACTGATTAGTCTAAGGCAATTGAAGCAGTTACTGGCCTCTGCTCACAACTATGAACCATTAATTTCTTTTTCCTGTTTTTGAGAATTTTTTCTACTTAGAGCTGGTGTCCAGGTGGGAGGGGTGACTAGAATGTAAGACCCTGTCTCACAAAATAAGATACGGAG
>RJWM01024289.1:18965-31030 GCA_004363535.1 Dasyprocta punctata | reverse complement strand
CGTGCAGAGGGTGTCTGCAAGCTGGAGGGGGAAGGGTCCAGCCCAAGGGCTGGAGCTTACTGCAGTGTCCTATGCAAGTCCGTATCAGAAGTCCGATGGATCTATGATGGAACACTGAAGAATCTACGACGGAAGGCCGAAGAGTCTACGACGAAGACTGAGGAGTCTACGACGAAGACTGGAGAGTCTACGACGAAGGTTGAAGAGTCTACGACGAAGGCTGAAGAGTCTATGATGAAGCTGAACAGTCTGTGCCAGAAGCCAGGCGACGATGTCCAAGCTGAAAGCAAAGACTGGAGCTCCTCTGAAGAAGCAGCAGCCAGTCCCTTCTCATTCACCTTTTTATCGTATGCAGGCTGCTCCCCTGGGGTGGGTGTAGCTTCACAAACATCCTTGCCTTCCTTTGGACAAAATGAGGATGTTTACAAAGTAAGACCCTTGGCTCCCTCCCAAGTCTTTCAGTTAAACTTCTGGCCTTCTCAGATTGTAACAATGACCAGGTAACTGTGCTCTACACCCCAGGATGTAGAGCTGCTGAGTTACTTAATTAAGCTACTAGACTTCTCAAGTTGACACAATGTATAAACCGTAACACTCCCTTTCCGTTTTATTCCATCCCAGCTACATGCCTGTTGGTTGGTGCCACTCATACCCAGGGTGACCCTTTCCATTATCCATAACGTTAGTACCATACACCTTTAATCCCAGTACCACACACCCGTTACCCAGCCACTTCCCAAAAGCCCCACCTAGAGTGCATGATGAGGCTTTGGGAAAACATCTAGATACAGTGAGGGTTTCCCACATTCTTCTATCTAGTCTGTTTGTTCGGACATGTCCAAAGTACTGAAAACGAAGTTGGAATCAGAATTCACCCTGGTTGACAATTATTCTCTTTATAAGAAAATAACAAAGATCACATCATTACTTTGGTAGCTGGAGGATTTGCCTTGTTAATCCTAGACAAGGGCCTCCCAACCTCAGCACTGTTGACATGGATGCCTAGGTAGGTCTTTGTTGCTGGAGGCTATTCTGTGCATTGTTGGATGTTTATCAGCATCCCTGGCCTGTGTATCAGACACCATTAGCACCTTTTCTAGTTCTGACAACTAAAATTTCTTTCAGGCATTGCCAGTGTCTCCTGGGTGGAAAATCACCCCTAGTTGAAGATAACTGACACAGAAGCTTGACTATAGATTGTGGTGAATTCCTCTCAATTTGTACTCCCAGGTCACCTCTGCTAGTGAGAACCTGGCTGCCAGTCCTGAATCATGACCTTAAATAGCTCCAAATATGTGAGGAAGGAGAGAAGCAGTGTGCATTGTAGTCAGATACCAGATGAGCTATTGGGAGAGAAAAAAGGAAAAGTGTAGCTTGATGATTGATCCTCCCTTGCTTTTTCGTGGTGCTGTGTTTAACTGATTCAAAACATGATATGGTCTTGAGAGAGAGGTCATCCCTAATTTTTGAATACCTTGAGTTGAATACCTTGCCCAATTGAAATCACAAGTTTAGGTTACCTACAAAGGCAGAAAGAAAGATAGGCCAACATGTACATGTATTTCTATGTGTATAAAACAATGAATTGCATTAGTGGCACACAAATTTCTTCTAATGCATTTAACTTATTGATTCTTATTTTGTAGATGGCACCGAGCTTCTCTGTGCCCCATTTCCTGGAAGCGCATCTTTCTTTACATTCATATCAGAATTTACCGCAGAAAGCGTTGACTTGCTGTGTGGATGTTTCTCCTCATTTTAGCAGTAATGGAATGTGATCTCCTGATCCTCATATAAGCACTGAATACAGATTCTCTAAGCTGCCTTGAACCTTTAAGAATAATACCAAATTATACCTAGTCTGTAAATAGGAGATGTGGGTTTTTTTCCCTCCTTCCAGTTGCTTTCCATGCACTTTAATATACGAATGAGTGATTTATAACGGTAGTGACAAAGCAGCAGCACGGCTTGAGATTTTTTTTTTATAACGGCTGTAATACCACATCTATCATAATGAAAAATGTCTATGCAATCATTTTCTGCCAAAGAACATCTTCCTAGATTCTATTAACTTGCCTACCTACATGAACGACACATCTTGCTGAAATACATTGCTTTAAAATGACCCTCATGGGCGGGGCCTACTTTAGCCTTTGGAGTGACTAAAACCCCAATCAAGGACAATCAGGTAAGATGGTGGGAATCTCCAGAGAAGGAAACTAGAAGAGTTAAAGTGATGATGAAGTAGGTTTCTTTTTTTTTTTTATATAAAAGAACTAATTTCCCTGGGATACTACTGAGTTTGCTGTTGGATGGATTTAGATTCTATTGTGCTTGTAGTTTGCGTCACATTTACCTAGGAGTTATCAACTTCCTGCTGTTTCCAATTTTTAAAAGAATTTAATAGTCTCACCTGCCTATTATTACCGCATTCTATTTATAGTTATGTCTTCTTTGAGGAAAAGCAAAGAACTTCACCTTGATTTGTGCCCTTGTTGAATAAAATCTTTTGCACCAGTCAGATTGGCCTGCCTTCTTGGGAACTGAGTGAAGCTGCTCTTGAGTGGTAGATGATTGCAAATCCTTTCCAGTCCTGGAAGCCTGAAGGTGCTGACTTTGGTACTTGACTAGAAGGGATTCTGTCCTTGGTGCTGAATACTGTGTGCCGTCAGATACTTGTTAAATTTTTACGAAGAATGCTTTTAACTGAGGACATGAGTAAGACCCAAACAATTTATCCCTGCAGAAAGTTAACACAGGTTTTCCCCTCTCTTGATTTCTTCATTTTATTTGTTGTATAGAACATTGGAGTAAATCACCATTGTATGTGAATTATTTATTTTCTTGGATGCTTTCTATTCTATCAGGTACAATTTGCTTTGTCTAGATATTCAGGAGCATGTACTACCCTCTCTCTCCATGCCTAGTCTTGAACCAACCTCCTTATATGTCAAGGGTTACCAGTTAGTGTCACCAGAGAAATTTGTGGAACCTTAAGTCAAAAGGGAAGGTGAGCATGTGTTAGGTACCTAGCCTCATAACAACACTGGGAGTTCTTATCATTTTCATTATACAATGGCTAAATTTAAGCTTAGTGAAATTAAGTAATGCTTTATTTGTCATATATCAGGTAACATAGGTGTATATCTTCATTCTTAATGTTTTTGTAATATACCAGACTGGAGAAGGGTAATATTTTGAGGTAAGTGTCGTGAAATTTTTTCATTTGCCTTTGTGGCTATGGTTACAATTTTTTTGGCTGCTGTCTGAGGATAATCACTAGTTGTGGATAATTTGCAGTTTGAGCTCCAAATAGTTCCTGTTTGCCTCTCATGAAAACATTTCCTGTAGTAGATCAGAAATATGATTAACCTCTACTAGTTGTTAATAGCCCCGAAGTCATGTAATAAACTACCTCACTTTGAACTTGTGGTTTGTAAATAGAAAATTCATTTTACATAAGTCACTTCATTTGATTTTTGCCATAACCCTGTGAGGTAGGGAGGCTGGGAAGGATTATTTCTCATTTTCAAGGAGAAGCTGAACTCAGATTAAGTGACTTGATTACAGGGCAATAAATCATATGTTCTCCTTTATGAAACCACTGCCTCTTAATGTGAAGATGGATAGTATTCTTGAATTCTTGAGTCCCTAAAATTTGTCTTCGGGTTCATTCTGGAATATTTACATCTTATCTAGTCTTAACATTGTTTGTGGTAGTGTGTATTTTGTTGAATTGCATTAAAGCCTAGTGTAAAACGGTGCTGTGCAGTGCGGCTCATCCTGGAACTCTGACAACTAGAGTGTTGAGCAAGCAGAGTTTCCCCAGTCCTGCCACCCTCCCAGAAAGAGCTGGATTATATCAAGTTAAATTTGCATGACTTTGTTCCTATGAAAATTTCCTTTCAAATGCCAGTTCCAGGAATTTTCTTGGCATTTTTACATTGGTTGTTTTAGACATTGCTCTGCTTTAGAACAAACAAATCACACAACTCTGTGTATATATGCATACATACATTATATATATAAAGTTAAGATTATATGAATATAAAGTATTCTCTGTTGTTTGTGGATTTTGTGTTGGGTCATGTGTATTTCCGTGTATGAAAATGAAAATGTGACTTTTTTTTTTGCTGCATTCATGATACTTCCTGTATTGGGTGATATACTATGTCCCCCCCAAGTCCTCATATGCTTTTGATGGGGCTGAGTCTAGCGCTTGTTATTGGTTTGTCGTCTGGTGCGGGAATTGGCAAAGTGAGTGCTGCATCCACCCAAGGGTGGAGCCGACATACAGTGTAAATGAGTCAGGTCTTCCTCTTCCGCTTCCACCCTTTCTCTCTCCAGTGCACCTTGCAGTTGCGGCTGCCATGAATGGCAACCCCGCCACACCATGCTGCCTTGGAGTCAACTAAGTATGGACTGAAACTCCCGAGAAACTGTAAGAAAGAAACCTTTCCATCCCTAATTTTGGGCATGAGGTATTCTGTCTTGGCAATGCGTAAAAAGTAACTGAGACACTTCCTAAAAGAGACACATCATTATATGTTTGTATCCATTTTATTAGATATTTTGATTACTTCCAGTTTTTAAAATTAAATTCTTTAACTATAAAATTAGATGAAATGCTGACTATTTTTTTAGGGTAAATTCTAGGAAATTTAGGAAGAAAAGAGATAAAAAAGAAATGTAGTAAAAACTTTAACCGTGAGATCACAAGTGTTCTAAATTGTGAGACCTCACAACCTATAATGCTCCTGCCACACCCACAAAGTTCCCTTTTACTCTTTTGAAGATAATTTCCTTCATCTCCTGTTAAGGGAAATCTCTGATTGATTTTCTGTCACTATGGTTTTCCCTTTTCTAGATTTTTTAAATAAATAAAATTATACAGTACATGGACTTCTGCATCTGCTGTTTCACTTCGTCTGATGTTTTTGATAATCACGTCTATTGATGTGAATATGAATCCTTCGTTCTTCGTATTTCTGAATGCTATTGTGCTGAATAACCAGCTTACAAGTTGCCTGTTTACCCATTGATAGACATTTAGGTTATTTTCATTTATTGCTCTTGTGAATGAAGCTGCAATAAACTTTAGAATACACTTTTTGATGGGATTGTGTTTTCCTATTTATCTTGGGCAAACGCCTGGAGATTGCTGGGGTAATATCTTTTTAATACTATATGAGAATTATAATTGCTTCATCTATTTCTTTTAATGGGTGCTGGTGGCTGAACCAGCCTTGGCTGCACTTCCAGCCCTAAAACATTTTTTTCTATAGTTGTGGTGGTGGTGCTGGTGATCGAACTCAGGACATTGTTTGTATTACAAAAGTGCCCTATTGCTGAACTATAACCTCAGTCTTAGTTGCTGCATATTCTTACACCTGCTTTTAGTCTTTTTAATTTTAATCTAAAAATTTCTTTGGTGTGTAGTAATTTCTCACTGTAATTTTTATTTGTAGCTGTGCATATAATAACATTGACTTGTTTTGTAGTAATTTTTAAAATGTACAATTTAATGAATTTTTATACATTGCCTGAAGAAGCAATGATACTGGACATCTTTTCACACTCATATTTTAAAATTAATATATTGTCTTTTTTGGTGTGGGAATATTTATATTTTATGCTCATTTCTTAACATTTTTTGTCTTATTATTAATATTTTTCCTATCTTTTTCTGTCTTATAAAGAGTTCTTTATATATTGCAGATACAATTCCTTTATCAGATATATATTTTGCAAATATTTTCTTTTATAATTTGCCTTTTAATCTTATTAGTAATATCTTATGAAGTTTTTGATTTTGATAACACCCAGTTTATCATTTTCCAGTTCATGCTTTTGTGTTCCATCTAAGAAATCTATGCCTAAAACAGTGTTGTAAAAACAATTTCTGTTATTTCCACCTGAAATGTTATTATTTTTGCATTTATATTTAGGTATTTGATTCATTTTTAAATTTTTGAGTGCATCATGGGGTAATACATGAAATTCTTTTTTAAAAATATCAGTATTTGATTGTTTCAGCATGATTTATTAAAATATTTTTCCATCAAATTGCATTTTGCTGATAATCAATTGACTGTAGATATATGACTCTATTCCTAGAATATGTGTTTTTGCTTTTGTTTTTGCTTTTTGAGACAGGGTCTTGCTCTGTAATTCATGCTGGTTTTAAACTCACTATGCAACCCAGGCTAGCCTCAAACTCAGAGTGATCCTCCTGCCTTTTCCTCCTGAGTGCTGGGATTACCAGTGTACAGCACTGCTCCCAGCTTATTCCTTGAATATGTTATTCTTCCTTAACCTAAATGTCTACTGATAAGGTAGAATGATAGTATCTGGATTATTATGGCTTTATATTAAATTTTGTAAATTCTCTTTTATTATTCATCTTTAAAAATATTACTTTGCCTATTCTAGATCCTTTCATTTCCAGATGCATTTTACGATTGGTTTGTTCATTCCTATAAAAATCCCTCCCCTGAATGTGATTGGAAATATATTGTGTAGATCAATAGGAGGGTAACTGACACTTAAAAGTACTGAGCCTTCCAATCCATGTACATGGTATAACCATCTGTTCATTTAGTCCCTCTTTAATTTCTCTCAGCAATGAAATATGGTTTGGGCAGTGTAATTATCTAGGGTCATAATCATCACCATAGGCCAGCACCAACAGATTGGGTGCTGAGTCAAAGAGACAGCAACTTCTCATCCCAAGTAAACTGGAAAGGTAGGACCTTGGGACAGACAAAGACCAAGAGCCAGATACACCTAGAATATGTTTGCTAAAGAAGCCTTGATACTAGTGATAAAGCTACTTAGTATAGGAAACTTACAAGCATAATACAGAAAACAAATTAAAAGAAAAAATAGAAAATGACAAGACATGGATGCAAAATGCAGCTCCAGACCTCCAGCCCAGGACAAATCCAGGAAACAGTGACATAGAGGAAATCAGAGCCACCCACCTGAATTTTCTGAAATGACAGCAGAAGCAGGAAAAACAAAACAAAACAAAACACCAAATAGGTGAATGAGACTATAGAGAAAATTAGACTAGAAATAATCTCTCAGGTAAAAAAAGATGACAACTATAATGATGGACTTCCTAGGTTTAAGTAGAGTAGACAGAGATAAAAACATCTAAAGAAGCTTAGGAAAATGATGGAAGCTGTAAGTGCCCACATAGAAAATTAATGGATGCCATGAAACAGATGCAAAAAGATATTCAGGAAATTAAAGATTCCATTGAAAATTTGCAAAACTGAATGAACAAAGGTGAAGACAGGATATCAGACCTAGAAAGCAGGACTGCAGTTAGTAATCAAGAAAAGCAAGATCTCTTAAACATAGCAAGGGACCATGGAAAATCAATCCAACAACTGCAAGAGATAAAAAGAACAGCATAAGATTGATCAAAGTCAATGAAAAATGCAGGAATCTGTGCAAATAACATAAAAAAACCTGTTTGCAGAAGTAATGGCAGAAAAATTCCCACACATGGAAAAAAGAATTTGACACACAGATACGTGAGGCATATAACTCCAAATATCCATGACCAAAATAAATTTATACCAAGGCACATAATTCCATAAATTAAGCACAAGAACAGAATATTAAAAGCTGTTAGAGAAAAGAAACAAATCACCTATAAAAGTAAATGAGAGACCCCAGTTTCTCAACACAAACTCTAAAGTCAAAAAGAGCTTGAAGTATTTGAAGTCCTGAAAGAAAACAACCTCCAACCCAGATTGATGTACCCCACAAAACTGTCTTTCAGAATCAATGGAAAATTTAGGTACTTCCATGACAAAGAATAACTGAAGAAATTCATGACCACCAAACCAGCTCTACAAAATGTTCTGAAAGATATTTTAGAAAAAGATAATGAAGATTTCCATTCCAAGAACACCAATAAAAAGAAGCCACCAGGCAAGGCAAACAATTAAACAGAAGAGAAAAACAGGGAACCAACAACAGGAAGATCATATGACAAGGATAAGCCAATGCATATCAACTGCAACCATTAATGTAAATGGTCTGAATTCACCAATCAAAGAAACAGAATGGCAGAATGGATCAAGAAGCAAGATCCAAAAATTTACTGCATACAGGAAGTACATCTAACTCAAAGAGAAATCCATAAACTTAAAGTCAAAGGATGAAAAACTACACTCCATGTGACAGGAACCTGGAAAAAAGCAGGGCTAGCTATTCTATTCACTGACAAAGTGAACTTCAAGCCAAGATTGATCAAAAGAGACAAAAAAGTTCACTACATATGTGTTAAGGGAAAACTCCAAGAAGAACAGATAACAACCATAAATGTATATTTACCGAATATCAGTGCATCCAACTTTGTAAAACAAATATTAACAAAAAATTAAAAAAGCACTAACACAATTGTAATGAGGGACCCCAGTACCTCACTTTCACAAATAGACAGATCAACTAGACAAAAGAAACCAACAAACAAGTATGAAAACTGAACCAAACCAGGAACAAATACACTTAGCAGATGTCTACAGATTTTTCTGGGTGTAAGTCTTCCTTATTCTCTCTAAAATGTATCTTGAAGAATTTAATATTTTTGATGCTATTTTAATTTGCATTTTTAAAATCTCAATTTTTAGTTGTTCGGTACAGGTATACTGAAATTTAAGTGATTTTTGTATGTTGACCTTGAATCCCAAAAATAGGAGTAGTGAGAGCAGACATCTTTGTCTTGCTTCTGATATTAAGATTGAATGCTTGGTTTTCCAAAATTCAAATATGATGCTGGTTATAGGTTTTCACAGTTCCCTTTTACTAGGTTGGAAAAATTCCCCTTCGAAATAGAACTAAGTTTTTTCTTCCCAAATTTTTACATTGAGTGATCTCCTCATGAGTCTGGCTCTGCTAGCATCCAGTGTTGGACTTCTAACCTCTAGAATTTGAGAAGTAAATGTTGGTTTGTCTATCAGCTTAAGCCACAAATGTTGAGTTGTTTTTATTGTTTTGTGTTCATATCTGCATTATTTAAACTCTTAATTCTACTCAGTGCATATTTCATTTCAGATATTGTGAGTTTTATCTTTACAAGCTGCGTTTTTTGGAATAGAGCCTCTCTTTTTATCACCGTGGTCATGGTTGTGGAACATAGTTATGATGGATTTTACTTCATTTATTTGTTAGTTCCAACATCTACTTTTTCTGATTCTATTTCTATTGACTGGTATTGTTAATGTCTTGAGGTGTTATTTTCCTGCTTTATTTCTTGCCTTGTTATTTTTTATCACATGCTGGACATTGTGAATTTTATGTTAGTTGCTGGAGCTGATTTTATTATATTCCTTTAAATAGTGTTAGATTTTATTCTGAAGTGCTGTTAAGGTACTTGTAATCATTTGAATCCTTCTGAGACTTGCTTTTAGGCTCTGTTAAATCAGGAACAGAGACTCCATTAAGTTAGGACTAATTTAGTTTCACTGTTAATACAATGTCCTTTTGAGGCTTCTACCCAACATTCTCTGTATTATGAAATCTTCTATCTGTTTTTTGGGAACACATTCTTCTTGCCCTGTGTGACCTGTGTAAATTGTTACTGCTTCATCTTTGAGTGTTTTTTCCTTTAAGCTGGGTTAGTGGCTGCTCATGTGTATGCACACCAGCATCCAGTCAGACTAGAAGTGACTCTTCTGCGGATTTCTGGAGTTGTCTTTCTGCGTAGCACCCTCCATTCTGATAATCTGATATCCATATCAAGCCACTTTTAACTTCACAAACTTCATTTTGTCTTTCCTTATTTCCATGTGGTCACCAGGCTCTGTTTGGGGTCTCTGTCTCCATGTTGCAGCCTGAAAAGTGCTTGCATATTGTTATGGTTTATATCTAGATGTCCCCCAAAACTTCATGCTCTCATAGGTGGCTGGATTATGGGGATGTCATACTCATCACTGGAGTAGTCACTGATAAGTTTATAAGTGCGATGTTAGGAGTGACGCCTGACTGGAAAAGGTGGGTCACTGGGGTTGTGGTCTGGGTGAGTCTATCTCCCTCCTCCTCCCTTGATCACTCTCTGATTCCCACTGCCATGGAATAAGCTCTTTCTCCTCTGCCATACCTTTCTGCCGTGATTCCCTGCCTTGGAGCCAGCTGATTATGGATTCAAATCTCTACAAATTGTGAGCCAAATAAACCTTTCTTTCTTCTTTATTTCTTTCTTTCTTTCTTTCTTCTTCTTCTTCTTTTTTATTTTTTTTGGAGACAGGGTCTCTCTTTGCAGTTCAGGGTGGCCTTGAACTCCCTTTATAGCCCAGGTTGGCCTTGAACTCACAGTGATCCTCCTGCCTCAGCCTCCCAAGGTCAGGATTACAGGTGTGCACCATCATGCCCAGCAAACCTTTCTTTCTGTAAATTGTGGGCATTGGATACTGTGTCTCAGTGATGGAAAAAATAACTAAGACACATGTAGTAAACTGGGGTAGTTGTATGGCTCACATTACTTCTCCTCCTTGTCTAGTGCTACCTGTTCAATGTTTATAAAATAATATTTCACATATTTTGCCTGGTGTTATGTATTTTTTATTTTAAAGACTGTAAAATCCAACAAAACAAAACAGAACAAAATCAATCAAAACAAAGCAGCAAAACTGGTCCAGAACTTCAAAGCAGGATACTAGGAAAACAACAGTAGCTAATATAGTATGTCTTGTTATCTTCACAATAGTTGTCCATTCCATCAGGTATAGCAAAATCAAACCAAAAGCAAAAAAGAATAAAACCAATCAAAACAGAATATTGAATAAAGCGAAACAATCAGAACAAAGCAAAACAGTGAGAACAATTTTAGATTTCAAAGACAAGATAGAAGGAAATCCCTCATATTTGCTATATTGCATACCGTCATCCTTCCAAAAGATGCTCAGACTACTGGCACCAGGCCTGCAAAATCAACCAAACAATACAAGCATTGAGTTGCTTTATGTACCTTAACTCAGTCTGTCCTCTGAACCAACAGGTTGCTTACCAGGGGTGGGTGTGGGTGTGGGTGGGGGGCATGATAGGCTCACAGGAGGTGCTGACTTTTCTCTTCCTGGAAGCTGCATGTCTGGTTTTATTGATTTTTAATGTTGGTGAGTAAAACTGGTCTTCTTCATACCATTTTAACTGGAGATAGAAGTCTTGACTGTTTTTTCTTAATTAAAAAGAGGAAACACAGTCTCTTTTGGTCTATAGGCTTAAGAGTTATGAATTCTTCTTTTTTAGTCTATGAACATCTTGTGAGTTTATTTATTTATTTATTTTTTCTTTAAGTGGAAAAAAGACACATATAACAAAGACAAAAAACAAAACAGACAAACAAACGACTAGAGTAAATGCACAGCAGTAACATTACAGGTTTACAAAACAGGATGATAGAAACTTGACAATGGTTGCAATATTGTGTATCGTTATCTTTAAAATGGTTGTTTATATTAACAGATATAGACACATAAAATTGATCTAATCATATGAGTGTTAATTGTTCTTTCTCAATAACGAATACATTCAGCAGTGTGTTCGTTTTAGCTATCTTACACATACATATATACAGATTTATATCTTTTTCTTTTCCCTTCCCTCTTTCCCCCTTTTCCCTTCCCAGTTACTTTTGCTCTTCGAGCTGTTTTTTACCCTTATATAGTATTTATTATAGATTTTGGATCATATATACTTTTTCAGTTTCTTACACTAGGGAGACAATACAGTATTTACACTTGTGGGTTTGATTTATCTTACTTATGAGTACGGTCTCAAATCGTGACCATTTACTTGTAAAAGTATCAATGCAATCTTTCTTAATAGCTGAGTATATTCCATTGTATAAAAGTACCACATCTTTTTTATCCATTCTTTGATTGATGGGCACTTGGGTTGTTTCCAAGATCTGGCTATTACAAATTGGGTTGCTATAAACATGGGTGCACAGATATCACTGTGGTATGATGTTTTCAGTTCTTCTGGGAAAATGCCCAGAAGAGGGATAGCTGGGTTGAATGGGATCTCTAATCCTAACTTCTTGAGGAATC
>RJWM01024289.1:0-18865 GCA_004363535.1 Dasyprocta punctata | reverse complement strand
TGGGCACTTGGGTTGTTTCCAAGATCTGGCTATTACAAATTGGGTTGCTATAAACATGGGTGCACAGATATCACTGTGGTATGATGTTTTCAGTTCTTCTGGGAAAATGCCCAGAAGAGGGATAGCTGGGTTGAATGGGATCTCTAATCCTAACTTCTTGAGGAATCTCCACACTGACTTCCACAGTGGTTGCACCAGCCTACACTCCCACCAACAGTGGAGAAGAGTTCCTTTTTCCCCACAGCCCCTCCAGCATTTGTTGTTGCTTGATTTTTTAAACTTGGTCATTCTTTCTGGAGTGAGATGGAATCTCAGTGTTGTTTTAATTCGCATTTCCCGAATGACCATTGATGTTGAACATTTTTTCATATATTTATTTGCCATTTGTATTTCTTTCTCTGAGAAGTGTGTATTCATCTCAGATGCCCATTTTTGGATTGGGTCCTTGAATTTTAGGGTCCTGATTTATACTTGGAAACCAAGATTGAGGTGAGAAATTTTGAGGTTCTAAAATAGTGGCCAAATCCTGCCATGTTTGGAGATGCGCCTTATTTAGAAATAAGGAAATTTTTCATTCCGGGCTTCTTTCTGTTTGTCTGGTCTACTCTTTCCCCACGTTGTGACCCCTGTCTCTGCTTCTCCTTTGTGTCACCTTATTTTGTCCTGTGATAGAAAGGCTACTTCTTACATTCTGCCCCATAACGTGGCATCCAGGGTTTTCATTCTGTGCTCTTGTTCTATATCTACAGATGAAGTTTTGCCCATGCCATATTCTAACTTTGTTTCTCATTTTTCAGAGTTTTGGAGATTTTTCATATACTGTGTCACAGCACCTTCATGAGCACCTGCTATACTCTATAGCGGTTGTTAAGAGTATAAACCAGTAATGCTAAATCTTAACAGGAATACAAAAGATGGGTTGAATGCAATAATCAAGATGCACTGTGGACACTCTAGGTGGACACTCTAGATGGATACAGGAGCTGCCTATTCTTGTTTCACCTCGAGCAAAAGGACGTCAGGGAGGCTTCGTAGAAGGGAAGAAACCTGAACTTTCTTGGAGGATGAACAGGAGTGTGCCCACTGATGAAGAGTGAACTTCTTTTTTGTAACCCTTTATAAATGTTTGTTGAGTTGTGTTGAACTTTTCTGTAAACCTTTCTCTTTGGATGTCCTAACTCAATAATAACACTTAAAAGTTCTTGGGATGATTTTTCAGAGGTATTTTTTCCAGTCATAAAGCTGAAAAACATATTTGCAGAAGGAACCAAAGATTTATTCTGGTGAATTTGAGAATTCAGCCTGCTGATGTTAGAAAAACCTTATGGAGAATAGTGAAACACCTGTAGGAGCATGCTGAGATAAAATATCACTGCAAGCACTAATAAATGGAAAACTCTCTATCACTCAAACATTCAGCTCTTTTCAGATCATCATGCTTTAGGAACACATGCCTAATCTCACTATATATTCATATTTCTGCTTAATTAGAAGCTTACTCCTGGCATTTTTGATAGTGTAATAAACCTATCTCAAGTCAAGGGTGCACATTTATTGCAGGGTCTAATTTAGAAGTATAAGAGACCTTTTGCAGCTGTCAAAAAGATGTGATGAAATGAAGAACTTCTACAACCACATTCTATTAAGTGATGTATTTTAAAAATAATTCAAATCAATCTTACTTTAAGAAAATCTATAAAATCTTTAAACTTCCAAATTTTTGAAATTGTTTCAATATGTTACATTCATATTAAAATGTGAATAGCACTGGAGGATTTTAGTGTAGATGAGAAATTCCAGATCTCGTTTTTTATTAAATATGTACAGAATGAAATGCTTTCAATTAGCATTTGGATCTTCTTCATAAAGTATTATTTAGAACTAATGGAGTTCAGAGACCTTTTAAAAGAAGAAAGATCAAATCTTTTTCACTGATTCAGAGGCATAGAAATGGTTAGCTCTAAGAACCTGTATCTTTCTATGATGCAATTGAATCAACTCAGAGTTTGATGAGGTTAGAATGACCCCAGGTGACCTCTGTCAGAACGAAACCAGAAGATTAAAAGGGTCTGCAATCAGAGAAATTTAATAAGGTTTGGCTAAAATATTCATGTGGCAAAGTAAGAAGTACAAAGGTCTTCTGATGTCTCTAACTGATTAAAGAACAAGTTTTAAATGTAACACAAGAATGAACAATAACAGTAATGACAATAGCTCTTTTATTGAGTTCTCACTGGTGAAAGTATTGTGCTAAACAGTCCCTACACACTGTGCTTCTGTATCCTCATAGATCTCTGAGAATTACATGTTAATTTGCAGGGAAAGATGTTTTGAACTCAGACTTAATGTGATTCCAAAGTTCTGCTTGGATCACAAGGCTTGTCTCTAGTTACAGCTCGTATTTCCCTAGTGCCAGCCACTTTAGCTGAGTTATGGGTATTAACCCATGTATATTAACCACCACTGTGAGGTTGCTGCTCTTATTATTCTTATGTTTTGGACACAGAAACCAAACAGAGTTTTTACAACTTGTTTAAATAACACACAGAGTAGACGTGGGGCCAGAGCCCAGGTAATCTGGTTCTAGAATCAACTAAGTTGTTTTGTTTCCATTGTATGCAATCTCTGAATCTAAATGATTCATGTGACTCTGGTTCTAGTATGTCTTAAGGAAAATGACAATGTGTTGCAGTCAATAGAAGGATTTCATCCAGCAGCTAGGAACAGAGGCTGGAAGTGACAGTGGTTTACTCCAGGAGGTGGTTAGTGTTCGGAGGTTGCTGTCTCCACGGCTCTTTTCCATTTCTGCATCTTTTGAGAGCAGAGGCAACAGCAGCTTTTGTTCTGGAGTAGCTTCTCCAGGATACTTGTTGCAAAGAGCATTGGAAAATAGAGTGTATCTCTTAGGGGCTTAGGGAAGATCTGTTTACTATGTTGTATAATGGAATGTCTCCTCCCATGGTAAAAGTTGGGAAGGTATACTCAGTGTATTACAAAAGTCGGTTTCCTCCTTTTGGTTCCTCAGCTGCAAAGAAAGCTTCTGCATGCACGGAATCCTCCTGATAACTCCCTGTGGCCTCTGTGGAGCTTGGTAAGCAAAGGAGAACTAAGACAAACAGGAAGTTGGAACTGCCTGCTGTGCTGTGTGCAATACATTCCTTTGTCTCTGACTCTGGGTTCTCATGTCTTTAGCCAGAATCCTTGAAGCTGGCAGACTCACTTATTACCTTACGATAAGGGTGAAATGTTGAACCTTTCCAGTTCCTGAAAGTCCTTTCCTTTCTCACACACGAAAGCGGGTAGAGGTAAGTGGTTTAGGGTCGGTGTGGAAGCTTCAAATAGCCAGAATACTTTGGTTCATTTTGACTTTTGACTTTACCATTTAAAAAATTTCCTAGGGTCACAAGCTGCCTGTGGTCCTCCATCCATCATACCCCTGTCCTAGGCAGGGAGCTGGGAAAAGGTGGTAAAAAGGCTCTCCCAAACCTCCTGCAAAGGGACTTCTCCTTGTATCTCTGTAGCTGCCCCTAGCTCCAAGGAGAGCTGAGAAACGGGACCTTTTGGCTGAGCACGGTTTCCCTCAGAATGGAATTGGGGCTCTGTGACAAAGAAGCAAGGAGAATGGATGTGGGGCAAACAGCAGGGCACCCCGACTGTGGCAATGCAGATGCGTACCATGTATAAGCAGAGCAGGCTTGTTTTATGTGAAGACTTTCAGCATAAATAAATATTTGATTCCAGTATGATGCTCGTCTCTCTTAGCTTAGAAAAATGCAAAGCTGAGTGTCTGAAGACAAATCTTGTTATTGCATGCACATCTCAGTTGCTAATGGAGACCCTTGTGTGCAGGAGGCATTTGGTGGTGGAAACTGTGGGCTAACAACCAGTTGGAATACAGTAGCCCTTGGAAGTGCCTTTGCACCAGTAATGACCCTTGTGAGCCATTAGTCTGCAAGCGATGCCCTAGCTCTAGGTCACTGCTTTATAAACAGAATATCAATAAAGGATGCCAGAGGCATGTTAATTTTTTCTATGGATGAAGCTATTGCACTTGGTCTATGCAAGAAATCTTGGATGAGAAAAGTTCATTGATTCCATAAAGCTGTAAGAAGTAAACTCCCTGGAATGGGAGGATCTGTCATTGTTTCTCTCAGGTCCTACTCAGGGACTCAGGACACTTGGTCAGCACCAGGGTCTCCTACTGGAGCTTTATGACTCTTCTGGATGTCTGGTTGGAGAATTTAATTTTATCATGATATGCTTTCTAAAATGTATGCTTGCAGCTCACATAGCATTTTCTGATTATAATATGGTGTTAAGCCGGGCATGGTAGCACACACCTGTAATCCCAGCAGCTGGGAGGTTGAGGCAGGAGGATTGCTGCAAGTCTGAGGCCAGCCTGGGCTCCACAGTGAGTTCAAAACCAGCCTGAACTACATAGCAAGACCCTGTCTCAAAAATAAATAAATAAATAAATAAATAAAAGGTATTAATAGTAATATTAAAAGCAGTTATCATTATTGTGTACTTAATATATATTCTTTCTGAGTTCTTCCCATGGATTATTTTATTTAATCTTTAAAATGTTCCTACTGGGTGTGGTGGTGCAGGCCTGTAATCCCATCATTCACTCCTGAGGCAGGAGGATTGCTGTGAGTTCGAGGCCAGTCTGGGCTGAAAAGTGCGTTCAAGGCCAGCTTGAACTGCACAGTGAGACTGTCTAAAAAAAAAAAAATCCCCTAAGTTTGGTGCTATTATTGGGTCTAATATAAAATAATATCTGTATGCATTAGATTAAGAAGAAATACTGTATCCATCTAAGTAGGGAAACACCAAGGCTGGGACCTGAGGTTCAAATGGAAGTCTGTGTGCCTCTAATTTCTATACTTCTGTACATTGTTATCATGTGATGTTTTGATGTGGTGTTTAAATCGGGGTAAATATATCTGTCTTCTCAAACATTTATCAATTTCTTTATGGTTGTAACATTCATAATCATTTTTAAGCTTTTGAAACGCGTCTTATGTTCTTGTCTCTAGTTCCCCGACTGTGCAGCTGCTCCCCAGACTTTCTTACTCCTTCCTCACTATGTGTAACTGGATGGCCGTGATCGACTTTTCCCCATCCCTCCTCTCCCCCACTCCTCTCTCTGGCATCTGGTAACCACTACTCTACTTTCCACTCCCGCGAGATCAACCTTCTTAGATTCCACGTATAGATGAAACCACACACTCAGTGTCCTTTATGCGTGGCTTGTCTTACTTGACTTGATTCTCTTCATTTCCATCCATGCTGTCACCAATGACAGGATGTCACCCTTCTTAAATGGCCGAATAGTACTCCATTGCGTATACGTGTCCTATTTTCTTTATTCATCAGTTGCTGAACATCAACTGGCTATTGCAAATTGTGCTATGGTAAACTCGGATGTACAGATAGTTCTTCGAAATGGTGCTTTCATTTCCATTCGTTTTATAGCAATGGTGGAATTGTTGGATCATTTGGCAGTTGCACTTTTAATTTTTTGAAGAAATTATACTAGTCTCCATAGAGGATGCGCTAACCTACATCCTTACCAATAATGCATGTGGATTCTCTTTCCTCTGTGTCTTACCCACTACTTGTCTTTTTTATAATAGTCACTCTTGCTGGAGTGAGGTAATCTTATTATGTCTTTGATTTTCATTTCCCTGTTTATTAGTGATATTGATCATTTTTCACATATCAAATGGCCATTTATGTATCTTCTTTTGAAAAATGTCTATTTAAGTCTATTACGCATTTTTAAATTGGATTTTTTTCTATTGAAGTTTTTTAAAAATTTCTTTTTATATCCTGAATATTTGTTCATTGTCAGATATATAGATTGGAAATATTGTCTTCCATTTTGTAGTTTGTCTCTTTAGTCTGCCAGTTGTTTCCTTGCTGTAAAGAAGCTTTTTAGTTTAGTGCAATCCCATTTGCCTATTTTAACTTCTGTATATTGTGCTTTTAGGGTCTCATCCAAAAAATCGTTTTGCATTCTATTGCCCACTGCCAGTTTCTTCTGGTAATTTCATAATTTCGGATCTTATACTTAGGACTTTAATCTAGTTTGATTTATTTTTTTAGCTGACAAGAGATAAGAGTCTAGTTTCTTTCTTTTGCACGGGGATATACGATTTTCCCAGCACCATTTATTGAAAAAATTGCCTTTCTCTGGTGCATATTCTTGGCACTTTTGTTTTGTTGAAAATCAGTTGGTTGAAATTATGTGGGTTTACATCTAGATTCTCTGTTCTATTCAATTGGTTTATGTATCTGTTCTCATGAAATACTGTGCTTTTTGTTATTTTTACTTTGTAGCATATTTCAAAGTCAGGTAATGTGAAGCATCCTGCTTTGCTCTGTTTGCTCAGGATTGCTTTGGATATTTATATTTTGTGTTAGTTACTTCCTGTGGCTGGGACAAAATTCATTTCTCCACATATCTTGAATTTTTGATGTCTCATTTTACATCCTTCTATTTTGCTTATTTCTTAACATGTTAATGTAGTCATTGTTTTTATTTTGTAAAGTTTTCATCCTAAAGTCATGAATGGTTTACGCACAATATTAATAATATCAGAGAATTCTGATTTTGTTGACATGGCTACTCTTACCAGTGAGTTTTACACTTTCTGCTATTGTACTAACTCATTAACATTCCTTTCTTTCAGTTTGAACTCTCACTTAGCATTTCTTGTAGAACAAGTCTGGTGGAGATATGTTCTCAGATTTTGCTTGTCTAGGAATGTCTTTATCTCTTCTTTGCTTCTAAAGAATAGCTTCTGTGGTTAGGGTATTCTTGGTTGGCAGTTTTTTTTTTTCTTTCAGTGTAGTGAAAATCTCATACTGCTTCCTCCTAGCCTTTTGGCTTTCTGCTGAGGAGTCTGTTGTAAGGTGAATTAGGACACCCTTAGGTATTATTTGTTTCATTTTTCTGTCTGCCTTGAAAATCTTCTCTTTATTTTTAACCTTTGAGAGCTTGATTATAATATGTTTTGAGGTACACCTGGTTGAGTTAAATTTGACTGATGACCTTTGACCTTTCCCTACCTGGATATTAGTATCCCTCCATAGATTTGGGAAAGTTTCTTTGAAAAAGCTTCATTCCCTTTTGAAATCTCAAATCCTTGAATTCCAGTAACACAAAGATTTTCTTTCTTTCTGCTATTCCCAATTTCCTGTAACATTTCTTCATTCTTTTTTTTTCTACAATTGTGTATCTTCAAATAACAAGTTTCTAGGCTCTCTTTTATTTGATGTGTGAGGCATGATTGAAAAATAGAGTGAATATTTAAATTTTTAAAACCTTATTACAATAAAACACACATTATCATCAATTCCCTTCAAAATATTCTCCTTCACTTCAAATATACTTATTTCATCATTCTTGTCACTTAATAAAGCTGTTCTGGAAGTTTTCTTACGTCTTTATTCACACTGTCCTGAATTGATTCAAAATAGTTACCTTTTATGGTCATTTTGACTTTGGGGAAGAGCTCAAATTCACACAGTGCCAGACCCAGTAATAAGGTGAATGAATATGCACTATAATGTTTATACAAACCTGTCTTTCTATTGAATGGTATTTGGCAACAGCATTCACTGTATTTTTGATCCCAACTTGTAAAGACACTCACAAAAGAGAACTTTCAGAATTGCTTCTGAAAGTGTCAAGAATGATGCGATAATTGTCTTTGAAACAAAGGAGAATACTTTGAGAGGGATGAAAAGCAGTGTGGTTTTGCTGTAATATGTATATTTTTAATTTAAACATTCACTGTATAATCTGATTATACCCTGTTTTCTGTTATTGATGCCTTTATTGCATTTTTACTTTTCAATGTATATTTCCCAGTTTAAGAATTTCTGTTTGATTTTTAAAAATTTCTTTCATCTCTTTGGTAAAATTCTTTCTGGCCAGCATCTCTGAATCTACTCAGAGACTCAAAGGCCGTGGTTGCTGGGAAAGTGCACCAAGTTTCCTTGAACCCTGGCTTCACCATCTCCTTTACAAATTTCGCCAATGCTGTTACTCTCTGGCTGTCCTCTGGTGCCTTACTTAGACCATTATTGGTGGTCACTATCCCTTGAGTATTTTTGGTGCTTGTGGATGTGCAACACTGTCTGAACCTTGAAAGTTTAGGCATTTGTCCCTGTCTCCATCACTTGCTCTTGTTTGTACCTGCTTCCAGAAATTCTAAGAAAACTGCTTATTTTCTCTAAGCCTGTAGTTACTTCTGCTATTTTAGCACTATGTGCAAGTCCTGGTTTGTCACAAATTTGCCACTGGTGTATTGTTGTTGTTTCAGCACCAGAGAGTGATTCAAGTCCAAGTCCCAAATTCCAAATCCACAGGTAATATATTGTTTAGTGTGAGCAAGGGGAGTATCTAATAAGGACAGTTCATTCCCATAAACTTTCCTTCTCCGGGGCCTAGGGTTGGTCCAGATGTCATATGCACAAAACAGTTTATGGCAGAATTCTGGGTGGCTCTGGGACTGGTCCTGGCTCTTATGCCATGATTTGGTGCCCAGATTTCTTTTTTTTTTTCTCCAAGCAATTATTCTTTCCATGTTGAGCTGCCAAGAGTTGGAGGAGAATTCAGACGGGTAGTCTTACAGCCACCAATACTACAGTGCTACAGTGAACCCCTTGCACTAGGGTAGGACCAAGGCTGAACAGCTATGTATGGACTGCCTACTGAGGTGGACTTGTGTAAGATCATTGCAAACAGTCACAAATAATGCTGGCCAGAATTGAAGGCTGATAGGCTGGGGCTGTATGTTTCTACCTGGTACTGGACTTGTTTCAGCAGCTCCATTCATAGGCACTGGCCTGGGGATGGGAGCTATTAGAATCTGCCCTGTTTTCACCAGCCTGGCACTGAGTTCCAAAGTAAAATTGCTATGGTTTGAGTCTTATGAGTCCCTCAAAGGCCCATGTGGTAAAGTTTTGGTTCCCAGTTAGTGCTCTTGGGGGACACTAAAATCTTTAAAGGTTGGGGCCTAGTGCAAGGTCTTTAGGTCATTGCAAGCATACCCTTGAAAGGAAGTGTGGGATCCAACACCTCCTTCTCTTTTCAGGCCGTATGGTAACTGAGTTTACCTTGCCACACACTTCCATTGTGATGTGTTGCCTGCTACACTCCCCTAAACAAAAGGCCCAACCAATTATGGGTTGAAATGTCCACAATTGTTAGCTGAACTAATTTTTTTTATAAGTTGATTGTCTGAGGTATTTGTTATGGTGACATAAAGTTAACTATCAGAGAAATACTATCCTATGAGCTGTCTTCCTTCCAGTAAATGGAGTCTTGCTCCATGCCACACTACCTGAGGTTGAGGCAATGGTGACAAGGGCAGTTTTTGACTTCCAAGGCTGATGCTAAGCTCTGTAGCCATACTTAGGCCTCTACCACAACTGATGGTGACACAGGCGCAAACACAAGTCTGTCCCTCTGGAGCACGGGTCTCTGACTGGCACCAGGGCAGGTGTAGCGGCTCCACCTGCAAGTCTGACCCGGCTTTAGGGGCCTTCGGTTTCTGCCTGCTGCTCTTGCAGCAGGGCGGGCATGGCGCTCTAAGGCAGAGTGTGTGCTAACTTTCTGCCCTGCTTCCCACTGCGTGGAGTCTTTGTCCCACTCTGAGAAAGACTGAAGTTGGGGTGTGGCGGTGGCAGTAATGCCTTAACTGCTTGGATTATCTGGGTTTAGAGGTTCAATCTGTAAGTACTGGCTGAGGACAGGGGTCCTGGGTTGTCTCTCTGCAGCTGCTTAGAGCTGGGAGGCAGGTGCCACAGCAACTTTTACATTTCTGTTTTCTTTTTTATTTTTATTTTTTACTAGTACGTATTTATAGTACATGAGCTAAATCCCAGGCAAAAATCATCCTTGAATGTCATAATCTTTTTTCTTTTCTTTTGTTTTTTTCTTGATTCTGACTCTCCATGTCTAGTCCACATGCAACTATGTTTTTTTTTTTATATTTCACTCAATACATGTTTATTTCCTAGGTGCAGCCTATAAAGTGGGAATGAGACAGACGGACTCGCTATTACCACAGAGCAGACATGGCATTTTGGATTCTGTCTCTTGCATAATATTACACCAAAACCATTTCCATGTCATCACTCTGTCTCCATAATTATCATTTTTAATGTCTTCATAATATTCTATCATATTGATGCACGATAATTACTTTCCATATTACATTACCGTTGAGCAATCCAATTGTCTCCAGTCATTTGCTATTATAGATAAAAAGTGTCTTTAATCCTTTTCTAAAAATAAAATCAGTAAACACAGATGAAGCTGAACAGAGTATCTTTGTGCCCATGGCTTTATTCTCTTAGTGTTCTTTTTTTTAATTTTCCATTATGAAAAATTCTCTAGAGTATAATTACTGGACAACAGGGCAAACACATTTCTCTGCCTTTGTGGAAGTGTTAATAACTAACTACTTTGTGCAGCCACAAGCAGGTACTTTACCCATATTATTTCCTATAATCTTCATAACAAACTTGAAAGACACATATTTTGCAGAGGAGAAACTGAGTCCCTGAGAGATATGACCTGAGTAGGGAAGGGGAATGTAAAGCAAGGCTCCTGGGGCTGAGGGTGGTGCCAGCTCCTTCTCCTAAAAGCCCCTCATTTTCCCTCATGAGCCAGTAGCAGGATATCTTCAGAATGCTGGAGTTGAGAAGGAAGGAAGGAAAGTGGAAGGTTTGCCTCACAGATTGTTCTCTGAATAAACCCTTAGGAAGGCTGGGAATGAAAGAGTATGACCTTGGGTCCAGACTGACCATTTAGTGCGTGGTGACTTTGAGCCCTAATATTGTCTGCGTAACTGTGTGAGTTTCCTGTGACTGATGTAAAAAAAAAAAAAAAAAATTAAGTCACAGACTGGTTGAGTGAAATACAGAAATATTTTCTCTCAGTTCTGGAGTCCAGAAGTCTGAAATATTCATGTTTTTTGATGGGCATAGGAAAGACTCTTTCCTGTGTCTTGTGGATCCTAGTTGTTGGGATGGCTTGGTGTTCCTTGGCTTGTAGCTGGACCACTCTAGTCTTTGCCTTTCTCTTTACACAACTGTCTCTCCTGTGTGTCTGCTTTGTTTTCTTATAAAGACACCAGTTTTTGAAAGGAGCCTACCCTAATTTAGCATGACCACATCTTCATAAATTAAATCTACAAAGACTCTGTTTCCAAATAAGGCTGCATCTGATGTTCTAGGTAAACATGAATTTTAAGGGCATACAAATCAGCCCAGTTTAAGCAGGGAAGTAGTCCTTTACAATTTGGGGGAGGAGGGCTATTAGAGAACGTATGAATACATACCCTGCTGGGTGGAGAGAAGATACCATTTCAGGAGCAGTTAATAGTGTGATGCGCTTAAGGTGGGGCATCCAAAGTTGTGGTTCTGGGAAATTCCTGGGAAATTGCAAGTGATTCTGATGGTTAGATCTTTTTTTCATCACCTCTCCTTGTGATAGGTTAGCCTGTGTTGGTACTGGAGGCTCTGATGACTTTATCTTCTCTCTCTAAAATCACTTATCCCATTAAATAAACTGTATACTGCCTATAGAGTAAGTGAATAAAGAAAACTACAGCATAGGTCTATTGACCAAGAATGGAAATCATTACGGAGGGAGCTATCAGTAATTTAAAAAAAAACATAATAATATAGAGCAGAGGGTTTCTTCTTGGATTTGAATCTTTCCTTAAAGTTTCTTAGCTCTGTGACTTTGGGCATGTCACTGCAACCCTTCTGAGTCTCATTAGCTTCATTGTAAAATGAGAATAAAAATTGGTATGATCATGAAGTAAGGTGGTCCGTGGAAAGCATTTAGCGGATGGTAGACCTTTCAAAAAGGGTCCTTTTCATCAATTCTTCACAGCATGGCAAGACGGCCACCTACCATGTGGCCAAGCCTGACTGAATTTCAGAAGATTTCCCAGGGGCTTTGAACATTACTACTTTCTGAAAGAAAAACAAATCTTGTATTCTGTACAGCTGCATCCTGGGGTTAGGATAGCAAACAGGGCTCCGTGACAAACAGAGCACCGTGGTGTTCGTGTGCTCCTGTACAGACAGCTAGGTGCTCTGTTTTAGAGAAATGTTATACATAGGTTTCCTTTCTGGATCATGTGGGTAAAAGAATATGGTTGTATTGCCAGAGGCCCTGCGTGATTAACTTTAGTAAAGTGGATTCTCAGTACTGAATATTCAGAATATCTTGGAATTAGTACCTAAGTTTTCTTTTGATAACATTAATTAAGTGTCCCTCCCACCCAATAAGCAAGAGTCTGACATAATCACAGCACAAAATGTTTTCAACACTAAAGTGGTGGAAGCTGACAGGCTGCAGGAGCAGCGGAGCCCAGCTCTCACTTCAGTCACCCACTGAAGGGAGTGCGCTTGACCGCTCAGCCCTTTGAAGCACACGACCCCAGCCATAAAGTGCGAAGTCGAACAGCTGTGCTGGTGTTGGACAGGTTTGTTCCCATTCCTCAGATGTCTCAGAGGCACTGTCCCAAGAGGATTTTTTATTCTGCTAGTTAAGAGTAATAAGGAGCTTAAACTCTGAACACAGTATGTCTTGTGTCTCAAAAAATCTAGAAACTAGAAAAAAAAAACCCTAATAAAACAGTAGTTTTTAATTAATTAATTAATTAATTGGTTGTTTTTTTTTTTAAACCATCCTCAGCAACAATTTAGACAACTGCCTGTTGAGGACTTGCAGCACTATCTTGTGGGATTTCCGCTTTTATCTGTGAGTCCAGGGTTGCTTGGACAGACAAGGCCATTAACTCGACAGTGTCGTTTCCCATCGCCTCTGGCTCCTTGTGCCTGGCAACTGTGGCTGAGTATTCACTGACGCACTTGGGAAATGTGGTTTTGTCATAGACGAACTTTTGAAGGATCACACAGTGAAATTGTTCTCATTTACCTTGAATCAGACATGTGGCCACGCAGGGGTCATGGGTCACTTTTTAGAGAGTACTTGGGTACATGGGGATGTCAAGAAAAATAACTGCATTTCAGATTTGTCTAGAGTGACATTAGAAGTGCAGTTAAAAGGTCATTGTCCGGCATTCCGTGGGTGAAAGAGTGTAACTTGAAGGTGGTGTTTGTGGCCATGTGCTCCTCTTCTGTGTCTGTTTGGTCTCTCTTGGTGTTTGTTTCTCTTCCTCACAGAGCTGGTGCAATGATCTGATTAAATGGGAGGAATTTAAAACAGCTGGAGACACAGAGGGAGATTAAAAAGCAATAGGCAAAAGTGAATTAAAGTGAATGAATTAAAAATGAAATAAATAATAATAATGAATGAATGAATGAATAAAATATTCTCAATACCTTTTCACCAAATCACAACAAAGGATTAGAACTGAAGTATATTCAGTGACTTTAACACTCAGTATTGTCTGCAGAGTTGTAGAGCTGAGTACAAAATCAAAATTAAGAGCCTATTGCTAAAAACCTATTAAGAATTTCAAGACTGGGACCACTGAGCTAAGTGTGCGACTCTGGGTACCTGTCTTTATTTCTCTTCTCATGCTGAGACAAAATACCCAGCACCTACAAGTTAAGGGAGGAAAAATGTATTCAGCTCACAGTTTGTAGAGTTTTCATTCCAAAGTTGGCTGGCTTTCAGGCGGGGTGGCCAGGCAGAAGGACATCACAGAGGCGAAACAGTCCATGATGTGGCCGGGCAGACAGAAGGCAGCAAGTAACAAGCAACAGCTGCAGCAAGCAGAAACATTCACTTCTTTCTGTCCCTTTATATACTACCCAGACTGTATGCCTATTGACTAGTGCCCCCAAACCCAGGTCGGGGCACCCTTTATCCTAGCATCACACACCCAAGATCCAGCCATCTCTGAAAAGCCTTACCTGTGGCCGCACAGAACTTGGCAGGGACATATAGATGCATGCAAGCCATAGCCCATGAAGCCAGACTTGCCCATATTTCAGCAGCTACCATTTATTGCTACCATTTATTACTTTATTCACTTTATAAATGTTTCCTGAATGCTTTTGTCATCTGTGTGATGACCTCCAAATCAACAAGTGTGATTAAACTCTTTGAAATGCCTGTTTTTTTGCTTTCATTTTAATAGTTCTCTTAGAAAAACAAAACAAAACAAAACAAAACAAAACAAAACAGAAAGCAGTTTATTTTTGTCTACATTACTGGCAGGTTTAGAGCGAAGCAAACCCACCATGTTATAAATTCTTGTACCATATTTTCCTTTCCCTGCGTTATGTAGTCTGGAAACAATTTCTAGTTTTCTTACTAAATACTGTATTCTCTGCCTTATGAAGGAGAAAGCAGCAGCCTGTGATTAAGGAGGATGCCAAATGCTTAATATAAACTTCACTAATCTACAATCCCTGAAGTAAATGAGCTAATGATAAGAGGTTAAACTGGGACAGAGGATCTCTTCCTTCTCTTAATGATCATTTTCCCAGTGTGTTGCTAATATTTCAAAGGAACAAGGACATTATTTTTTCCTGTTCTTCCAACAGGCCGATCTGTACCGAGATAATTCAGTTGGTTAAGGCTGGTGCTAATGAGGCCAAGGTCATGGACTTCATCCCAATCTAGGGCAATTAGTTGAGTTCAAAAGGAAACTCAGACTCCACCTTCTACCTTAGGCACAATTCAGAATTCCACATTTCCTTTGAGGAAACAGCTCCTCCCCTATTAAAATGAACTCTGTTTACTCTAAGTGGCTGTGGTAACTGCCCAGTTAGGAACTCCTCCACAGCTCATGTGTTAACATGCTACGCTATTTAGAGTGAATCTCAGGACTTGTGCAAGAGATTTTGTTTCTATCATCTTAAGCCTGGGATCCTTTCACTCTGGATCCTTGAAAGACCATGGTATGAGGGGTAAGGATGAAGCCAGTACAACAGAAGGTGGAACTGAAAAAGGGAATCCAAGTCCTCAGGATATTACATGAGTCCTTGACATGGCTATACCTGCAGGATACCCTGGATTCTTCCCTTCTATAAACTCAAAGATTGTCTTTTATGCATAAACCAGTTTGAACTGAGATTTCTGGCTTTTTTTTTCTACAGTCAATAGAACTCTTGAATTCTTTAAGAAAAAACTTTGTTAAAGTCATAGAAGGAGAATGAAATCCTGGAAAATGTTTTCAATATCATTCATCTTAGTTTGTACTCTCTGCTGAGTTTCCAGGGTATTTTTATTAAGTCCATCAGTCCTTTGGTGTCCCTTGTGAGGAGATCAAACTGAAAAAGATGTGAAAAATCCAATACACTAATCAACACTATATAGTTTTTTAACTTGCTGGCAATTTTCTGTGGATCATTAAATTCCCCAAATATGAAACTTCTTCATTGATATGTCGATCATGTAAAATAGGCTTGAACACAATTGCTATTTCCATGGTATCAAGATCCCCGAGGCCCTGGACAGCAATTGTGCTGGTCATGATAATTTTTCTGTTTCTACCTTTTGCTTAATTCTCTAGCATGGAGTGGTCTGCTGCATTTTTCAAAGTGATTTCTGTAAAACCGTGTATATGCATGCACACATGCAAATCTTTTCTTTCCTTTCTAGACTGACTATGTTTAATACATCAGGTGGCAAGCAGAAGAAGTTCTGCCATAGTTGTCATTTTAGAGTCTGCTCTGATAGACACTATCAGTGAAGGGTGTCTCTGGTGGCTTCTTGGGGTCTTATAGAAATCCAGAAGATAAATGAAAAAGGCAAATTGCTTTTGTACTAACTTGGAAAATTTTATTATCTTACAGCATTTCCAGAATCATATGGGAGATGGGCAGAGCCACCTTCAAGCTGGTTCAGAAGCTGCCCTAATTTGAGTCAGAAGTTAGAGTAGTCATAAGAAACCCTTCCCCTCACTACAAGCCTGCATTCCTCTGCTCTTTAAGGGCCCTTTTACAGATGACAGAAACATCTGTATCATAGACCTGGAAACATTCATCAGGGAAGATGAGACAAATTCTCTTCCTGATGGACTTCTACTTCCTTAACTTCCTTCAATCCTTATGGGATTTCTTGGTATCTTGTGAAACTGTTCTTTAAGCACCCACTTGGATTGCCCATAGTTTTATTTGCCCAAAATTGGTTTTCTGCTATATTTGCTGCAGCATTTCAATGGACCTCCTCTTCCCACCTCCCATCCCCTACTATGCCTTAAAGGCACTCATGGGATGAAGCACTAGCCAATCAATAAATTTTATTTCCTTAACCACGATGTCTGGCTCAGACCTAGGCTTGTGTCCTCAGTCAGTCCATCAGAGAAAATCCTAGAACATTTCTTCTAACTGCTGGGAAGGAAATTTATAATCTGGTAGGCATGTAAGTATGGAGTTGTTCTAGACTACCTTGCCATCATCAGAAACACTGGAGAATTAAGTCAATGCCAAAGAAAGAAAATCTGTGAGCCAGCATGATGAGGGTCTGCTGATGCTGTTTGAAACCCTGGTCCAGCTGTTTCTGAAACCAACCCTATCACTTTAGACTTCTTAGGTAGGTGAGTCAATAAGTAACTTTTATTTTCTGAACTTCGTCTGAATTGGATTGCTGTCACTTGTGGCAAACAGAGCCCTGAGCTATACAAGCAATCACAGAACAGAGCTTTATTTGCTAAGGTCTCTCACCTAGGTCCAGCATCACTAGGCCTGCAAATGAAATACTTAGGATTACATAGGTAGGATTGAGAAGAAATGTGGAAAGCAATTTAATACAAAAGGAATGGAATGGTTCCACGAGGGCAGCTCCATTTATTAGGTAAGGAAATTTGGGAAGAAAGCAATCATATTGCTTATTTCTACAACAATTATGATTGTGAGGAATAACTGGGGAACTCAGCACTTACACAAATTCTTTCTAAAGACACTAGCATTGACACTCTGAGGATGCGCCCTCACTAGCTGCACAGAGGATCCAGCTCTACACGGTCCTGTGACTCAGTGCAACCCACCAGAGGAGTGCCCGGCCAGCCTCGCAGGACACAGAGGTACTGAGCCCAGTCCAGGACCCCAGAGCTGCTCATCAGGGACTGGCCAGCATAGCTTCAGGGCCTTGGAGAGCTTGGGCTCTGCCTATCAGAATGTAGGGCACAAGCTCCATTGTTCAGTGGAGTGGCCAGCACAGTGGGTCCTAGAGGTTGCGGGCCTGCCCAGCCAGGAGCAAGGCCCTGGCACTGTAGGCCTGGGGCTCACCTGGGCTTGCCTGGCACTCTAGAGGCTCTGGACTCCTTGCAGGCAGACTCAAGGTCCAGGTGGCACCACACTCTGGGGTATGCTCTGCCTAGCTGCCTGGGTCCGGGAGGTCTTGGCCCCCACCCATTAAGGTGAAGGCTCCAGAAGCACACTCCGGGAATGTGCCCTCACTAGCTGCACAGAGAATCTAGCTCTACCTGGTTCCACGACTCAGAGCAACCCACCAGGGGAGCGCCTGGTCAGCCTTGCAGGACACAGAGCCACACAGGTCCCAGAAGAATATGACAAAACAAAAGACCAAGAGGCAGTCTCAATCCCCCAGCCCACCAAGAACAAACCCAAGAGACACCAAAATAGAAGACACTGGGAGTCACACAACTGAACTTTCTGAAATGATAGAAAATGCAGTAAAGAAACAGCTTGATGAAGCTATAGAGAAACTCAATTCAGAAATAATCTCTCAGCTAAAAAATGAAATGAGAATCATTATTAAAGAAATGTGTGTATCTAAAGAAGAGCAAGATAAAAAAATAGAAGAACATAAGAAAATGATGGAAACTTTGAACAATATAAGACACAAACAGAATGCATGAAACAGATTCAAAAGGAAATTCAGGAAATGAAAAATTCCATGGAAAGTTTGAAAAACCACTTGAATCAAGCTGAAGATAGAATCTCAGACCTTGAAGACAGCATGGGAGCTTATGGCCACAAAGGGAAAGATCTCTTAAAAATAGTAAGGAACCAAGAAACAACAATTCAACAGCTGCAAGATGATGCCAAGAGAAATAACATAAGATTAATAAGCATAAATGAAAAAGCAGGGGTCATTACTAATGACCTGAGAAGACTATTCACAGAAATAATAGCAGAAAACTTTCCAAACATTGGAAGAGAATCTGATATACAGATAAGTGAGGAGTACAGCACCCCAATTAACCATAACCAAAATAAATCTTCATTCAGACATACAATAATTAGGCTATCAGAAATACAGCACAAGAACAAAATAGTAAGAGCTGTCAGAGAAAAGAAACAGATTACCTATGAAGGAAAGCCTATCAGAATCACAGCAGACTTCTCAATACAAACCTTCAAGTCAAGAAGAGCTTGGAGTGAAGTATTTCAAATCCTGAAAGAAAACAACTTTCAACCCAGATTGATGTACCCTGCAAAACTATCCTTAAAAATTGATGGAGAAATAAGATACTTTCATAACAAAGAACAACTGAAGAAATTTATGCCCACCAAACCAACACTACAAAGAGTACTGAAAGACCCTCTAGAAAGAGACAAAGATAGCTACAATCTTAAGAACAACAACAAAAGGAAACCACTAAGCAGGGCAAATAATTAAACAGAAAATGTAGAAAACCAACAACAGAAAGATATCATGACAGGGATGAGCCAGTACATATCAGTTATATCAATGGTCTCAACTCACCAATAAAAAGAAACGGACTAGCAGAGTGGGTTAAGAAACAAAATCCAACAATGTGCTGTGTACAGGAAACATATTTCTTTTTTTTTTTTTTTTTTTTTTTTGCGGCACCGGGGATTGAACTCATAGCCTTGAGCCTGCCAGGGCAGGCGCTTAAGCCACTGAGCCAAACTCCCGGCC
>RJWM01024288.1:0-30901 GCA_004363535.1 Dasyprocta punctata | reverse complement strand
TGTTTCTTGGATTTTGGCAGTACTCCAGCTAACTACTCCTGGCTTCCCATGACTTTCTCCTTTATGAATCTATCTTTTGCTTTGTATAAGAGTCATTGTCATTGGTTTTAGGGCTATCCCTAATTCCAGAGCAATCTCATCTCAATATCCTTTTAATTTATTCTGTCTGCAAACACCATTTATAGAATGAGAGTCCATTCACAGGTTATAGGGATGAGGATGTGGACTCGCCTTATTGGGGCCAATTCTGTATCTACTATACTTGTTTCCATAAAGAAAGGATGTTTTGTTTACAGTGACTTTTTCTTATATTTAGAAGATAACCAAATCAAACTTCCCTCTTTTTGGAGAAATTTCTTATCTCTGAGGCTTATTTGGCTCTCGAATAAATTGGGACTTGTCTTAGTTACTTTTCACTCATTGCTGAGACAAAACACCTGACACCAAAAATTAGGGAAGGAAAGGTTTATGTAGCTTACAGTTTTTGGAGGTTTCAGTCCATAATCAGCTGGCTCCAAGGTAGGGTGGTATGGCACAGGGGCAACACTTCAAGGGAGTACCAGCAAAAGCAGCCAGAGGAAAAGGAGCAAGAGAAAGCCTCTTTTTCTTCCTTATATTGTACACAGGACACCCCACCCCAGTGTGGGTGTAGCATTCACAAATCTCCTTGCCCTCCTTTGCACAGGATGAGGATGTTTACAAAGTAAGAACCCAGGCACCCTGTTGAGTCTCTCAGTTAAACTTCCCATCTTCTGAAATTGACACAATGAACATGTAACTGCTTGGGCTCTACACCCCAGGATGTAGAGCTGCTGAGTTACTTAATTAAGCTTCTAGACTTCTCAAGTTGACACAGTGTATAAACCATAAGAGGACTGCAATATCCTTCTTGTTGTAAATAAGCCTGAACAGACATATGCCTTTTGATTGTAAGGAATATTAATATTTACTCTAGAAAGTATTGATTATGTAGTAAAATGCCGTGAAAGGCTGGGGACTGGTAAGGCATCCTCCCTTGGGAATGTGGGAGTGAACCTTATGAACAGTTGTTTGGTAGCTTCTGTACAATACAGTATCTGGATTTCATATTCAGTCAGTTAGATTTGAAATCCTACCCTGCCATTTTCCTTCTATATAACCCTAGATGATTTACTTGATTAGTATGTATGGAGAACATTTACTTATGAGACAGTACTACAGTTCCTCAAGCCAATCCGAAGTACAGTATCTTAAGGCCAGTGTAACCCTCTTTCTGTGGTTATTAAACAGCACTTTATTTTTGTTCCACCAGAAAACCACAACTAGCATCAAACTGTCAAGAGAGAAAGACTTTGACCATCGACATGTATATGCTTTAAAATCTGTCACCATAGACTGGTAGTTCTGTAGGTAGAGTATTATGAGGTCTTCAGAGAACCATAAATATGAGTCCTCTGCTCCATAAAAATTAGCTCTTTAATTGTATCTGCCTTGCCAAGAGATGTTACTGGAGTTAGAACTTACAGGGAAAGGAAAAATTTTAAAGTACGTTTCTTCTTCTAATATGTACAGCCAGTACACAGTATATACTACCAGCATATCTTAGTGTAATATCTTCAAAACAACTGCCAAATTTATTTTAATAAATAAAGTGTACATGAATACCCTTGAAATGTGAACAAGATGTGTGGTTCAAAGAATTCCTCTAAGTTCCTGGATTTCATTACATTTTAATTTTTCAATGTAATTAAATCATTTTAAAATTTTAATCAGTACCTGTTTTAATCTAAAATACATTATAAATGTTTGAAAGTGTGTAATGTATGAATATACACAAAACTCTGTCCTCGAAATTGCATTTACTTAGTTATTGAGAAAGCTTTCCTTACCTGACTATATAGGCTTAATAAATAAACGTGTGGAATCTTTTCCCCCTTAAATCATTAGTTTCCTTATACTTCAAAAAAAATTTCTGTTGGTTGTAGAGGGGTGGTTAAACCAAAGCCTTTTATATGTGCTAGATAAGTATTGAGCTGTGTATATTCCCTAAAATTGAGCTGTGTATATTCCCTAAAATATTTTCTCTGGAAATTATAACTGAGAATATCTCAGCTTCTATATCTATCCAACTATCTATCTATCTGTCTATCTATCTATCCATCATCTTCTTAGGGTATTTGAAAATATGTAAATATTCATCCCAAAAATCAAAAAAGAAAGAAACTTGGAAAATCATCACAGCAAACCTTGCTATTTTTTTACTGCATTACATACAAGATTGTTTGTGTACACTTAATGTTTATAAAAGTAAAGTTAATTTATTAGATAGCCATAAGTTTTATACACATATCTCACATTCTTTTTTAATTAAATTAAGCTTTATCCAATATCATAATGCTGATTATGACATTCATTAGTTCTTATTTCTAAGTGTTTTTTAGCCAATTAAATATTTCTACATATTTTGACATTCTGCTATAAAGAGATTTGGCCAATGTCTTATCCAAATAAATTCTGAAGTGAGATATCAATTCATTGTTAGTGAAATGAAAGGAGTGAAATGAAGAAAAGGTAGATCATAATATGTTCTTCCATGGTTGGGAATAAAATAGAATAATTATATATTGGTAGGGCAATTGTAAACATTCTTCTATACTCTTTACTACTATGTTTTAAGATACAGTATACATATTGTATGATTTGACATTTT
This sequence comes from Dasyprocta punctata, assembly GCA_004363535.1. NCBI lineage: Eukaryota > Metazoa > Chordata > Mammalia > Rodentia > Dasyproctidae > Dasyprocta > Dasyprocta punctata. The sequence continues at coordinate 28,212 of RJWM01024288.1, read as the reverse complement.
CATATCTACTATTTACACAAGATAATACAAATAAAAATGCACAGTGATGTATGGTGTAACATTAAAACATGCATATAATACGGTGAAAGAAACAAGAAAATCAGAATAAAATATCTCAAATACAAAGGGTTACAAGATGCATATAAAATTCAATGTAATTAAATTCAGAGTCTTTGGCTTAAGGAGCCAGAATTGTAGTTACTCATGTATGGTATGGAGACCAAAAGGGAGTTCAAGGAATTATTGGATTACTCATGATTTTCTAAACTAGTAAGGTATTTAAATCAATATTTATGAAAATCAAGCAGATCTTTTCACTCTCAATATGTGTAATTTCTATATTTATTATGCATATTATGCTTGAAGACATTCCTTTAAAACATAAAGATTATGAAGCCTCCTAATACTAGTAAGCAGTTTTATTTTTCTTGTGTCCCAGAAATTCAGGCAAAAGCTATGAATGTATATTTGTCTTAAATTCTAGACTACAGTATCTGTTCAAATAGAGCAATTTGATATATTCTGTGCCACTGAGTTGCAGAAAATTCTGTTAAAACAGCCAAACTCAATCATTCAGAGCTATGTTAAAAATATTTATTTTATTTAGAAAGTCAATGAGTATTTATTCAATAATGTTAGTAATTATGGTAGTGCTAGTAGTAGTGATTAAAATTTATTAATTATTAATGGATATTAATAATGCATAGTGTATGATGTGTGATGTTCACTATGCTCATTTAATTCTCAAAGTACACAAAATTGTGGGAATTAATTGGTATCTTGCTGCTAAGCAATGTTAAAATTGTTTTTAATTGTTCACTTACATTTATCATTTTGGCTATACAGATCAGTAAGTTATTTGCAGTAAAAATATTTTCTGAACTACATTAAAATGATTCAAAACCTTTTTTTTTGCACACATGAAGTATAAGAAGTGAATTTCTTAGATGGAGGTTTGGGTGACAATCGTTCCATGAGAAGACCTTCAGCAACTGACATCAAGTACAAGTAACCATGCTCCCTTACTCAGCAAAATACAGAAATTTAACTCACTTCTAATAAAGTATGATAGGAGGAATGGTGCATGCCTGACAGTAATGTCCTTGGACCTTCTCTTCCTTTGTCTTTCTTAGATTTTGCAACACAGGGGAAGCCAGATTCTGTATTGTGAGGGATCTAGGTCAAGGAGCCCATGTGGCCATGGAAGAAGCCCTGTTAAAAGCTTGGTCCACTCCTAATCTCCACAGTAGACTCTCTAGATGAAATCAAAGAGCATCTTGTCTTTAACCTTGTGTGAAAACTGTGGGAAAGGCCCTCAGCTAAGCATTAAAGATAAACACAATCAAACATTGCCTGATGCAGGGGTTAACAGTAGAGACTCACGCTAGGGGAAAACACTGAGGTCAGTCCCATTACACAGTGCTGAGAATAGTAAAGAAATGAGACAGGAGCAAGCAGGTGCAGCTGAAATAGATGTAGAAAATTTTAAAACTCACAAGAGATTTATCGGTGTCCACGTGGTCAGATCAGCTTCAGTGGGCATCTGCTGAAGTCACCATTCCATTCACACACAGAAGAAGATGCTTTTTCTCCCTAGCAGGAAGAAAAGCAGCACTGGCTATCTTTCATTTCAAACATATAGCATAGCATTGGGGTCCTTTAGAAAGACCCCTTTGAGTTTTAAATGATAAATTTGTCCCTCCAAGGAATAAAGAAAGAATTCATGATTTAAAGCCCCAGTTTAATAAATGCTCTAAAAAAAGGAGATCAGGGCTGGACTAAAAAGAAACAAAACATAATTTTTGGCCTCACTGAGCTTTCTCAGGCAGATGTTTAACTAAGTGGGTAGAAGGGATGTGTAGCACATTGCCTTGTGCCGCAGTTTCACCACAGTACTTGGATTTCTGGTATGATGTCACAGGCATAATACCAGAGATATTAAAATGTGGCTGTTTGATTGTTTTGTAGTAATAAGTAACAGATGGAGATTGTGTTACCAGTAAGTAGTCACCACAGACATTTAAATTATGGAAGTGACTTTAAATTGGGCAATGAACTTTTGCTAGTGTAGAAAGTCAAAGTGCAAATGGCAGACATTTAACTTCTTCCTTTCCTATCATTATTCCTTTTATTACTTTCTCTCATCTAATTGCTCTGGTTAATGTTTTCAGAACTATATTGAATAAGGGTGGGAACAGTGGATAATGTTGACTTGTTTCTGATCTTAGAGTGAAAGTTTCCAAGTTTTGACAATTTAGTATGATGCTGGCTATTGGTTCACCATACTTGGCCTGTATCAGACTGAAATACAGACCATATATTGCAAATTTCTGTAAGATTTTTATCATGAATGGGTATTGAACTGTGTGTCAATTGCCTTTCCTGCATCTACTGAGATGGTTATATGGTTTTATCCTTGTCTGTGTTAATATGGTGCACTACATTTATTGATTTGTGTTTGTCAAACAATCCCTACATCCCTGGGATGAATCCCTCTTGGTGATGGTGTACAATCTCCTTGAAGATTTGCTGCATTCTGTTTGACAGTATCTTATTGAGGATTTTTGCATCTATGTCATTAGGGAAATTGACCTGTAGTTCTCTTTCTTGATTGAGTCCTTCTCTAGTTTTGGTATCAGGGTAATACTTGCTCCCAGGAAGGAATTTGAGAGTATTGCACCCTTTGAATTTCATTAAACAGTTTGAGAAGTAGCAGTATTAGGTCTTCTAAAAATTTCTTGTGGAATTCAGCAGTGAATCCACCAGTGTTTGAGCTACTGATGACATGATACACTATACAGAAGAACCCTGAAATATTTATCAAAACAATTCTAGATTTAATAACCAAATTCAGTAGCATAGCTGGATAAAACTGAGGATTTAGCTCAGCGGCTTAAGCGCCTGTCTGGCAGGTGTGAGATTGTGAGTTCCACCCTAGTAAAAAAAAAATTGCATTAGCATAGCTTGATACAAAGTCAACACTCAAAAATCATTTGCCTTCCTGCGCACAAATAAGAAACTTACTGAAAGAAAAATTTGGAAATAATGCTTTCACAATAGCATCTAAAAATGAAATACCTAGGAATCAATCTAATGAAGGAAGTAAAAGATCTCTACATTGAAAATAACAGTACTCTGAAAAAGGAGATTGAAGAGGATACGAGAAATTTGAAAGTTATTCCTTGCTTTTGGGTATGAAGAACCAATATAGTGAAAATGGCCATGTTTCCAAAATTCCTATAGAGGTTTAACATAACTCTGATCAAATTCAAACAGCATGTTTCACAGAATTAGAGAAGAGAATCTTAAAATCCATCTGGAACCAGAAGAGACCTAGAATAGCAAAGATAATTCTGGACAACAAAGGCAATGGAGGAGGCAGCAAAATCCCTGAATGAAAATAATACTACAGAACTACTGTGATAGAAACAGTATGGTACTGGCAGAACAAGCAGACCCCAAGGATCAATGGAACTGATTAAAACCTGCAGAAATAACTCCAGATATATTTAGTCACCTTGTCTTTGACAAAGTTGCCAAAACACCTTCACTTGAAGAAATATAGCCTCTCTAATGAATGGTGCTGGACAAAACTGGCTTTCCAAACACCAAAGATTAAAACTAGACTGATAATTTTTAGCATGTACTAAAGTAAAATTGAAGTAGATCAAAGATCTAAATATTAAAACAGAAACACTAAATCTGCTAGAAGATTGAATGGGTAGAACTCTTGAGGACATTGATGTAGGCAAAGGTTTTACAAATAAAACCCCAGTGGCACTGGGAGTATCACAAAGAATCATTAACTGGGATCCTGTCTTATTAAGAAACTTTTGCACAGCAAGAGAAACCACCAACAGAGCAAAGAGAAAACCCACAGTGTGGGAAAAAATTTTGTCAGCTGTTCCACAGAAGAAGGACTACCATCTAGAATATATAAAGAACTCAAAAATAAAAAAATCAAAACCCCCTACATTTAGACTCAATTCAAAAATGGGCATTTGAAATGAAAAGATTCTTCTCAGATGAAGAAGTAGAAACAGGAAATAAATACATGGAAAATGTTCAGTATCACTGGTCATGTAAGACACGCAATTAAAACAATACTGAGATATCATCTCATCCCCCAGAGAGAATAATTCTTCTCAAGAAATCAACACCAAAAATTAATGCTGGTGGGGCTGTGAAGAAGAAGAAACCATTCTTCCATGTTGGTGGGAGTGTAGACTGATGAAATCACTGTGGAAATCAATGTGGAGATCCCTTAAAAACACTAGACTACAGGATCCATTGGATCTAGATATTCCTCTGCTTGGTATCTTCCTAAAAAATTAAAAGCATCATACCACAGTGATATATACATACCCATGTTTATAGCAGCCCAGCTTGTGGTAGTTAAGTCTCAGAAACAGTCCAAATGCCCAACAACTGCTGAAAGGCTAAAGAGGATGTGGGTTTTTTTTTAATACAATGGAGTACTACTCTGTCATAAATAAAGATAATCTTGAGACATTTTTAGCTTAATGGGTGAAATTTGAGGGCATATTCTTAAATGAAATAAACTTCACATTCATGTGTAAATGTCACATTGTTTCTCTGGTGTGAGAAACAAAGTGTAAATCAGGATTAAAATGTACACTAAATATTGTGAAATATGAAATGTTCAAATGGGAAGGAGAACCAGGAAGAGGAGAAAAGGCAGACAATGAAAAGATAAAAGTGATTACAAAAGAAGGAAAAAATGGAAAAAAGCTTTTATAAATAAGGAGGGGAAGAGGGTCCCAAGGAGACTAGGGAAATGGGAAAAAAAAGAATCAAGTTGTGTCATGTACAGGTATGAATTCCCTATGATGAATGTGGTAATTGTGTATCCCTAAATGTACCAATAAACTTAATTAATTAAAAAAGAAGTCAAGATTCCTAGAAAACACTGTGAATTAAAGCCTTGAAAAAGTTGCTAGTGAAAGCCTATTGGACAATAATGAATATTAAAGTGATAGCACAGGAGATTCTTATAACTCAGTGGTATAAAGTTTATACAGCAGGAAAGGAAGTATTTTGCTTTCCTGATAAGCTAAACTATAACAGGAAGGTGCCTAATGAACTGGGCAACATAGCAGATATTTTTAAGCAAATTTTTAAGATGTTTCTGAATGTCTTGCTTTGCATCATAAGCACAGTGAAGAAAAAAACACTAAGTATAAGAAAGTCACACTTGGTATTTTTAAAGATTCTGGAACATATGATGCTGAAATTACTAAAGGATATCTGAGCACAGATTCAATTCAAACCACAACAACACAAATATGGTTCAATAATAAAGCCCAAAAAAAAATCCTCTAAAATTTTTAAAAGGTCAAATTGTACATCTGCTTCATCATGTGAGGGTTCTGAGGGAGAATCAAAGGGTTGTTACTGAGAAAATGGCCAATGGAGAGTTTGCCTCAAAGACCTGAATTTTTGTGCCTTCTGTCTGGTAAAGTAGGATCATACATTTTGAAAGAGTTATATAAGCAGAGACATCAAAATCATTTACTGTGGGAAATGAAACCATTACAAAGAGTGCTTCGGATCATGTGAACTATGCTGCAGGAAGCAGGCTGAAACCGCTGCTTGGAAGCAAACACATCCACAAGGAAACTTGGAAAAGGGAGCTAATTAGAGGGCAGGATTGATACACCAAAAGGTGATGTAAAAGCAATGGGGAATTTTGCAGAGACTTAGAATCATTTCCCTAGGTGAATATCAAACTAGATGTTAGTCAGGGATTCTTTTGACTCTCCAGGTTTTCACTTTGAACCAGAGTAAGTAGCGAAGTTCTCCTGGAGCACCATGTGCTGCTGAGTGGATGAGACAGAGGATCACTCTCGTCTTTCATTTCTTAGGTACAAAATGAGTGGAATTACAGGCAGGAATAAATGCTGGAGCCACTAGGGAGCTATGTTTCACTTGAACCTAATACAAAAAGCGAAATTTTGAATTTTATATAGATACTATAAGGGTGTTACTGTTAATATATTGTGTCAACTTGAGAAGTTTAGAAGTTTAACTGAGTCACTCAGCAGGGAGCTAGGATTCTTACTTTGTAAATGTCCTCATCCTGTGCAAAGGAGGACACAGAGATTTTGTGAGTGCAACAACCATCCTAAAGGTGGGGGTGGGGTGGCCTGCGTACAGTACAAGGGAGGAAAACAGGCTTGCTTTTGTCCCCCTTTTACTCTGGCTGTCCTTTGGCTCTGGCTGCTGCCTTGAAATATTAATGCCCCAGTGCCATGCCACCCTGCCTTGGAGCCAGCTGATTATGGACTGAAACCTCCAGAAACTGTAAGTTAAATAAACCTTTCCTTCCTTCATTGTGGGTGTAAGGTTTTTTGTCCTGGCAATGAGACAAAAGTAACCAAGATGAAGGGATATAAATATATTTTTCAGTGGCCTTCAATTTTTTTACTAAATAGTAGTGAGAAAATTGTAGTATTAAAATGCACCATATTATTCAGATATTGAATATCGATATTTTATCATTTTAGTATTATATGATCCTGAAATATGCTATAAGATTACAAACTATAAGAAGAGACAAGAAACTAAAAATTATCTGGAAATTTTTTACCTAACCCAAGTGCTCATTTAATATTTTATGCATTTCCTGCTATACAGCTTTCCATGCATCATTTTTCCGTTTTTAATTTTATTAGTTTTTCATTTTCTTTTTTTAAAATGCTAAGCTAATTCTGATATGTCAACTTCATTGGATAAAGAAACTCATATGCAATTAATAAAACCCCCTTCTGGGAGTATCTGGGTTGCACATGGAGGCATGGCTGTGGGTACCACGTATGGGCCTTGGCTTCTTCCTTTCTGAAACTATTTCCCTGCTCTGTCTGCTTCCTTGAAACCTTGAACTAAGCAGCTTCATTTCTCCCTACCCTTCTTGATGTTTCTGCTTTGCAGTCAGAAAATAGCCAATCAATGACTGAAACCATAAGCAAATTAAACCTCTCCTCCTATAAGTTTTAGGTATTGGGTTTCGTGTCGCATTGAAGGGAAAGCTTACTAATACACAAAATGGTTATGCACAAAACAACAATAGGTTTTCATTTCATCTTTTTTTATGGTTTTCTTTTCATCTGATTGAACATTTGCATGCAATTTTAATTCCATAGATACCACAATAGTGCATTTTTTCTGTTGTTAAGGTTTTGTTGGGTTATTGACATAGCACATGAACTTGAAGTAGAATTATGCACAGTACTTGGACTAATGGTGGTAATTTTAAGATTGAGAGCAATTCTTTATCACTAGATTCATAAATTGATATTATTAAACTAGTACATTCTTGCCAAAATGTAAAATTCCATGACTGACATTTTATAAATATATTCTGAATGGTAGTTTTTTCAAAGTACTGTTCTAATAGTCTGTTAGGCTCTATGATGATGCCACTGATGTTCAAGCAATTTATGGATATTCTGTTTTCTAAATATTTTCAGAATGGGCATATCTACCCAGTGTAGTGGAGCGTGCCTATAACCCCAGCACCTTGGGTAGTTGACAGAAGGATGTCTTAAACTCAACCCCAGCCTAGACAATTTAGCAACCCTTTCTCAAAATTAAAAACAAAACAAAACAAAACAAAAAGAAAAAATGAAAAGGGCTGCTAATGTAGTCCCATGCAAAGGCCTGGGTTCAGTTTCTCATGTTGAAAAGCAGAGATACAGATTTATTTTAGAAAATATTTTAATATTTGCATTCTTTGTAATTATGAAATCAAGTTGGTTCAAGACACACATGCATTTGACTTCAAACCATTGAAACATACTTTGAGCTATCAAAACGGGTAGCATGGTGGAGGCTGAACAGGCAGAAAATGAGTTAAAGTCACAGTACAGTTGCTGTAAATACAAACTCTTGTGCCATCATGTTGCTCTAAATTGGCACATACTAGTGACCATGAGCTTCTGCACAGGCTAGTCATATGCAAAAGTGAATATAATAATAAGCATTCCTTAGATGTGGAACACAGATATTTCTTCCCAATGGCCTGTTCTTGAAGTAGATGAATGCAGGTGTCCTCATTTCTATTCTTAAGGCCTACCATGAGGATCAAAGTAATAGACCATGTCATCGTACCTCCTTTAATGCATGATCTAACAACGTAATACCGTGCCCCTGTGAGGCAGAGTACAAGAAAGCCTGCCTGAGCTGCTTGTTTTGAACGTCTCATACACTTTTCAATCCTAATCTTCATTAGTCCTTGCAAAAATCGCAGCATTTCAAGGACAGTGTGGGCCTCTCATGGATTCCCCCACTGCTGTCTTGTGTTGTATTAATAAATAATTAACTTTTTTATATTATTAAACTATTGATTAACTCTTTCACCACCATCACAGCAACTGCACTTCACAAAGCATGTAAAATATTTTTTAGTAGTATTATTGGTCAATGAAGACCTGTACTTGATATGTCTTGAAAAAGCATACTCTGAGTTAAATTCAAAATGAAAAAAGGCAAAAAAAAAAGTTTTCAACCAGAAAAGCTTCCTTTTAACATGGCTATTCTTCCGAAGTTAATAATGTAAAGTTCAATATTCATTGGAGTCTATAAGCTTGGTATGCTTATAAAAATAATTTGTCACATTATAATTACATCTAATACATTTTGCTAATTGTTTCTTTATGGCTTAATAGAGATTTTCCCCCAAAAGCATTCAGCTTAGACAACATTAATGAGATCAGACTTAATTTCCAACGGACTCAGTGAAATGAAAAATTGGGTAGCTTGATTTAACACAATTGGCCAAGAGACCAAATCAAGCCTTTTATTTTAGAATTCAGTGCTTCTATTCTGTTCTCTTAAGACATTATACAATTGTATTTTGTTCCAACAATTAAGTTTTTAATTATTAAGTCTTTTAAGCATCTCTATTGATATTTGGTAGCTATGACCCTAGGCAAATTGTTTTATTTTTCTGACTCAGTTTCTTGCATTGTGCAATGGAAATAATAATAATTACTATCATCTACTTTTGAGAAGATTCAAAGAAGTGACTATCATAATGTTTAACATGGAACATTCCACAGGATAAGTACATAATACTTAGATATCCTTGTAATCACTTTTTCTATCTGATTACCTAATTGTACCCTCTCTCTCCTTAGGCATAATGTCTTCTAATATAATTTACAATGTTTCCTTCTATTGACATCCATTTCCATTCTCTGTCTGTGGTCTATTTTTCTTTTATTAGATACATTTATGAATTCAATTTATCTGTAATCATACCACACAAACTAAAAACTACTTTGTCTTTTTCAGGTGATTGTTTCTTTTTACAGTTGATTTATTTAATAAAGCTGAGTAGAAATACAGTAAAAGTCAATTTTCATTTTTGTTGCTTTCATTCTTCTTAGAGTGCTCTGTCAAATTATGCTACTGTGACTAAATATTTCAGGCATATCCTTGACTTTTTCTGTTCTGTTTACCTTCCCTCAGTAACAAACATTTTATCATTCTCAGATATTAAAGAATTACAGTCAAAACTAATATTAAAGCTTCAATTGTTTTGTAATTTGACTTAGTCTGACTTGACTGTAGCGAGAGTGAGAAATGACAGGATTATTTTACTTATCCCATTTTTACTTGTGTTTTTTCTCCTCATTTACAAGGTGTGTCTGGGAAATTACAATAAAAACCACATTGCTGTAGTATTCGCTGACACATTCCCACTTGCTCTGAGCACACTCATTGCAATATTATTGTCACTTTCTTAAGTATTTCTAGAAGTCCTCTTTCTTGAGTGTCTAGTTGCACTGTACTGGCTGTCTTGATGTCCTGAATCTGTTACAAATATTGACCTCCGGTGGTCATTTTGACTTTGTGGAACTGCCAAAAGTTGCATGGTGTCAGGTCCACTTATTAAGGAAGATGAGGATGTACCATAATATTTTAACAAGCATGCCTTTCAGTTGGAGACATTTGACAGAAGTATTCACCATATTTTTCATCACACTTCCTTAAGACACTCTCAGAAGAGGATGTGGCAGATCAATTAATGGTCAGTTTGAGTGGGAACACCCAGCTGAACTGAGTCAATATGGTTCAGTGCCTGGAAGATCCAACTGAGGATCGTTGCTGGTACTTCATAAAGGAGAATGGGAGGGGAACTTTGTATGTTGCTGTTTTCCCAGGAGAGGCTTTGTTGTGGCTGCTTTTCATGAAGCCGACTCTGCTGTTGTCATTGGAGGAATGAGGTTCTCTACAGGATGACTGTGGTTCTCTTTGGGAAACTCTGGTCTTTGCCTTGTGCATTGCTCCCTGGCTCCAATGTGGATCACTCAGCCTATTGGCACAGTGGCTTTCTAGATTCCACTACTGGTCCATGGGTCTTCCGGGTGCAGATCCTTGATACAGACTCAGATGAGACATTGTCATGGACCCTAGGACTGCATCTGGGTTCTTCCAGTCTCTAGTATGCAGACAGACCTCTTGTACTCTTCTGCATTTGACTGTTGTGGTGAAGATTATAAGATAATCCTATAAATTACGTGTGCTGTATGATTCCTTTGCAAACCCCGACTACAACAGAGGACTTCGGAAGTGCTTCAGAATGTGGCAAAAAACGAGATGAATAATTTAGACTATGTTGAAAATTTCTGTAAGTTTTCCTGGGAACTTTTCCTTTTTTTGGGGGGGGGTTTCATTCCATTTCTCTGTGATAGAAGTGGTTCAATTTCTTCTTGATCACCTTCCTCCTGCACTCTCCAGTAATCTTTTTGGCATGCTGAACCACATCGCTAATTGTTTGCATTTGAGCACTTTGTTCTTTAAGTAATTCAAACTGTGCTACTGTGCATGGTTCACCTGAATCTTGAGAAGTCCTACAAAGTCTAGAAAGGCAGTTTTCTCTTTCTACATTTCAGTAGCACAAGTACCCCTTATTATAGACTCCTCCAGGAGGAGGCCATGCCTTCTAATTGCTTCCCTGAGTTCTTCCTCCATCAGAGGCAGAGGGAGGGAAGCCTGTGCCCATACACCTCCTGATAGTAAGGACTAATAGCACTTCACATTCAGTCAGCCTGTTATAATTTAGACCTCTAAAGGTTGACGTGTTAATTACTTAGTCCCCAGATGGCACTATTGAACGGTGGCAGGAAAATTAAGAGCTGTGGCACTTTCATAGGTTTTACATCATTGAAGCCATAGCCTTAAAGGACATTACAGGACCAAGGTCACTTCTTCTTCCTTTATTTCATTCCTGCCCATAGGTGTGGGCTTCTTCCACCATGCATTTCTGAAATGACTGCCTTACCACAGGACAAACTGATCTGGAACTAAAATCTCCAAAACTGTGAGTCAAAATAAAGTTTTTCTCTTAGTAAGTTGATGTATCAAAGGTGATGTTTACAGTGGCAGAAAACGACTTCACACATAGCCTTTCCAAATAAATACGATTTTTAAATTTTTTGATCAATATTCCTACTTTCTTTTACATATGATCAAGTTGGATGGTAGATTTGTGATTTTCTAACCCTTTGATTTTTATCTTAACATCAGAAAAATATCACGTATTACTGTGCTACTTTTTCGTGCCTGGATTCAATATGTATTTAACTAATAATTTTAATGTAAGTGCTAATTTTTATTACCTTTATTTGTAAGTACCACTGAGAGAAAATTTTGTTACATACTGACTGGTACTATTATTAATCAACGGTTTAATTACACTTTAATCACAGATTAGTTGAGTGGTCTCAGGCACCTTAATCATATACAGAGCTATTAGAAGATAGTCAAGTTTGTGCACAGAGTTTAACTTGCTGAATTCTTATTCTTGTTCAATAAGTCAAGTGACCTGAGGATATTTAGTTTTTTAAACTTTAATATACTGTTTTGTACACTGAGAGTAGTTAAACCATATACTTTGTGCTAAAATCTCAAAACTTACATATTAATTCTTTAGTTCATTGTGTGATGCAATATTGAGCTGTCACAAACTTTCTCAGATCTCCCCATAAAACCCTTTTCCAACACATTATTTGCCCTACTTCCTTTTGAGCAGTTGCCCGTTATGTGCGGGAGGCAGTGCTCTCTTCCCAAACACAGAGATCAGCTGTTCCATCTCTGAGCACATTGTGTGGCCAGCTTGTGTGAGAAAGATAGTCCACTAGTCCATTTCTGGTGCTTTTAAATGTGATAATTAAAGGTAGGAGGGTTAGGAGAAAAGTCATGGTCATGGCAGAATGTCGTGTTGGTCACTACATGGGCACTTGTCATTTATTCTTAGTGTTGAATACTATGTATTCTGAATCTTTGCCTTCCTATGAATTTCTGAGTGTCCCTCTTTTTTTAAAAAAAATGTGTGCAATCATTTTCTGAGGCATGCAATCAGGAGTACTGATAGGTTCAAGCATTATTATAATAACTGAATTTGTATGTCTTCATTTTTCCCCTGAGAAGTAGGTAGTAGCAGAAAATTCAAGCACAGTTGAAACATCCCTTGGACTCATTCACCACCTCTTCTCTCTTTGTTGATTCTTTTTTGCTGTTAGTCTTTTTAATGTAGATTTCTCCGAATTCTTGTTGTTGCTCTTTTTTTCTTTTTTTCCTCATTTTCCATATATTCTCCTTTGGCATTTTATTCCAAAACCAATTCTTTTTCTAGGTGAGGTGCATATATCTAACCTAAGATCCACACCTATATTTCTTTCTTCAGTATTAGAGAATGCCTATATTTGAATACTTTCAAATACTTAAAAATTAACATTAGTTAAATTGATTTTACTCATTTCTATTTTATTCTTTATTTTGAGAAGCAGCCATATCTTCCATAAGTGACTTTACAGGGGAAATTTCAAATATATTTTCTTCAAATTCTTATAGCCCCCCGGTGCCGCAAAAAAAAAAAAAAAAAAATTCTTATAGCCAATTATTTGCAATTCCCAGTACAACTTAACAAGATTTTTATTTCTCTTCTTCTTTTTCTCCTCCTCCTCCTCCTCTTCCTCCTCCTCCTCCTTTTCTTCCTCCTCCTCCTCCTCCTCTTCCTCCTCCTTCTAATTCTGGTGCCTTAATGTGGAGCTCATTATTTTCTTTCTAAATTGTTGTGTTTGATTCCTTACCAGTTTTCCTGTCTCCAGTGTCTACTCACTCAAAGTATATGAATTACACACTCTGCCACTAGAATAAGCCTTCCAAAACAAAAATTCTAAGGTTCCTTTTTTCTGTATTTCTCAAACACTGTCCATTACACTAGAGGGCTTATATAGGTGCTCACTTGTGACAGCGATGTCATAAGTATTTTGAGTAAATTTTATAACTGGAAAGAAAATGATTTTTACTGTTACATAATCATAATACACATAGAGAATTATGTTCCACGTTCAAAATTGGAAAGTCATAGTTTTCTTTCTGTTTGTCTCTAATTTTGGTTTATGTTCTTTCACTTTCTATTGAGCTCATTGCTCTTTTTACTTTTGAGTCAACTTTCTAAGATCTAAGGCCCATCCTAATCAGTAGGACAAAACTCTCTATATCCTGGACATCGTGTCTTAATTTCAATCATAACGACAATGTCTTATTGTTTGTGTAGAGTTAATATTAACTTTGCAACAATCTTCAAACTCTGCTGATTTCTCCTGAATTAGACTGATGTATTCTATCAAAATCTACATGGTAAAACCCCTGTCTCACACAATGGCATTAAGTGGCAGGGCCTTTGAGAGGTGACTAGGATTTTGACAGCAGAGAGCCTATAAATGGAATCAAAAGAGACTACCTAGAAAAGGGCACCGCCAACTCTCTCACTCCTTCATCCATTTGAGGTTTTAGAGAGAAGATGATTTAGCTCAGTTAGGAAATGGGCCTTCAACACACATCAAGTCTTCAAGCATGTTGATTTGGAGTTCTTGCAGCTAAGAATTGTGAGAAATATATTTCTATTTTTTACATGGCAGTTGCTGATAGCAAGATGAAATTCTTCATACTTGATTCAGATGAAATTATAGGCAGGAAGTTATGAAGTAGGAAAATATTTGCTTACTTGTCTGAGATAAGTACCTTCCCAAGGACATTATAAAGACACATAAGAAAATTCATCATGTTCCACATACATCCCAGACTTCACACTTCTCCCATTCTACACAGATTGCTCTGACAAAGTTTATCTTTAACATCCTTTAAGAAGAACTGCAGCATTTCAGACAGGAGAGTCTCGACAGAAACCTTGCTCAGCCATGGTATGTCTATTAGTGATTTGAGGCCTACTCCTGCCTCATGCCTGAAAGACCAAGGAACTTTATATCCAAGTAGTTCATTTACAGGTCTCCTTTTTTGCTTTTTTTTTTTTTTTTTTTGTACTGGGGATTAAACTCAGGGCTTTATCTCCTTTTTGCTTCAGAAAAATTCCACTTGCATCAAACTCTGTAAATTTGCACAGTTTACTATGGCATGCATATTGTTATTGCAATGCTTTTCTATCAGCAAATACTACATTTTGAAATATCCCTCTGATTGTTAATTAATTTGATATTTATAACCAACCTAATTTATGGTAGTTTTTTAAAGCAGCCTAATAGACTATGACAATACCCATCAGACAAATACATATTTATTTAATCAGGTTATACTATTTCAACAAAGTCTGTGTATTTTACTTGACTATTTTTCAATAATGACAAGCAATATTATAAAAGATAATTAAGATGATAACCCGATAGAAATACTTGTAGAATAATATTAAATTATTTTATGCTGATATTTAATTAGCATCTTCTACACAAGCTCCACCCCCTAAGAACAAGTCAGCTACACATGAGCACCTCCATGATCTGAACACCTTTCAAAAGTCCCAATTTTGCACACATGAGACTTCTAGGGAACAGTCCAGACCTAAGAGCATCTCTCTTTCTTTAAAGATCCTTAGAGATTTCTGCAGCATAAGTGTTTTTCAAACATCAGTATTCCCTTCAGAGTTTTTCTTGTACTTATACACTTGATGTGAATAAGATTTTTAACAATGAGATGGAGGAGAAGTACAGGCAAGAATTCCAATTTCAATGTATTTAAAAACTAATAATTTCAAGCACAGAAACATTTATGGATAGCAGGTGATCTTTTGACACTTGCATGCATACTATAGTGTTCAAATAACTGTATTTCTATCTTCTCAAATATTTCTTTTCTTATGATGGAAATGCTCAAAATCAATCTTTTTTGAATGAATGATCTGCTGTCTTGAAAGCAGGTAGAGAAGAGAAATTTCTACTTGCATCTTCAGAGTGTCGCTCTTTTGTTTCATTCAGTCTTTTAAATTATGTAATGAAGGTGACCTACATTAAGAAGAAAAATCTAGTTTACTTAGTCTATGGATACACTAATCCTGTCCAAAGGTACACTCATCCAAAATATTTTACCAAATATCTGGGCATCTCATCACCCAGTCAAACTGAATCATAAATTTGACAATCACACTATCACACGAAATTCTCCATCTCTGAACAATTCTTCTTAAAGGACACCTCTTTATATGACTGTATTGTACGAGTTTTCTTCCTCCAGATGTTATGCTGAGTACTTTCTGGGTAATTTCATACAATAAGTTGTAAAAAATAAGTTTCAAATTGTTAAATCAGAACAAAATTAATCATAGGCTTTACTTGTCACATTTTTAATAAATTACTAGAAAGGTACAAATACCAAAAACAGAAGACCTACTCATATTGACCAGGTCTGAGAACTGAAACAAGAGCACTCAGAATTGTCCTCTTTTTCCCATATTTGAGCATGCTTGGTTTCAGATTTAGAAGGTGAGAAAACTAGAAATTTCGTTTGTTCAAATTTTGTTTGATTCGAATTTCCCTCCAGGTAACTTCCCAAACGAGTTAAATACATCATAGTACAGTGATGTATACACCCCCATGCTTGTATCAGCACAGTTCAAAGTAGCTAAATCATGGAAGTGGCAGCATGTTCATCAAAAAATGAATGAATAAAGAAAGTGTGGCAATTACACACAGCAGCATTTCATGATCACTTAGAGGTTCCTGACAAGTTGCTGTTCTGCTGTTTCTACTAAATTCAGTTGACCCTGACAATGTCCACAAACCAGCTGCAGATGAGCATGAAGTCAGAGTAATTGTCTGTACCTTTAGGCACCCTGGGCTGATTCGTGCTCATTCAGTAAATGCCCCCCCTTTGCAACATTTCTATATTATGATAATGCCCTTTCCTGTGCTCATTCTGTAAGAGCCCCCTCCCCTGGTTCCTGGAATGTTTCTATTGTTTTAAGACTAGTCTGTCTGTCAATATATGATTCAAAGTATGTAATCAATCATGTAATGTTTGGTCACTTCCTTTGTACCTCCCACTTCTAATTCTATATAGATTAAACTCCTTCCTGATCCAGTATGGTTGCTTTGGAGAAATTATCCCTGCAACAGTCCACTGGTGTGAAAATCTAACAGTCCACTGGTTTAAAGATAAAATGGTGCCTTCTTACCCGCTCAGTACAAAGAGTCTTCTTTTGGTTTTGTTTGGTTGGACTTGGCTTGGGAAAGTAAGGAGACAGATCTTTTTCAGTGGAAACAGCCATCAAGAGATGGAAGGCGAAGGACACAGAAAGAGGGAGGGAGGGAAAAGCGATAAAAATCTAATCGGATTGTGTTATATACATACAGTAAATGTCCATAAATGTAATTATTCTGTTCTACTATGTAAACATGCACTAATAAAACATGGAAAATGAAAAAATTAAAAAGAACCAGTAATTACAAATGTAGCAATACAAGGAACCACATTTACATGAACTGTAATTTTAAACAAAGATTAATATGGCAGACAAGGCATATGATGCTAAAATATTTAATAGCACAAGTCTCCTCATTTTCTGTCTTAAAGTATATGAAATTGTATATTTTCCACGTCATCTTTTTAATTAGCCTACTGAGAAATTATGTTGAGGCTATTGCTCTTCTCGGAAACTTGATGAATAAGAAATTAGATAAATGACTGCATTTGAAATTAAAATTTAGGTATAATCTTAACATCTGGACAGGCACAAGTTCATATCATGAAACTCTAATACTAAAAGAAGACAGGTGAGTCAGATGGAGAGATGAGACTGAAGAAATAGTTGAACCCATTGAAAAGATCATACAAATTCAAAACATCCATTATTGCTGTAAGAATGCCACTTAAGAAGCAAAAGAAGGAATGCAAGATGCCTCTAGAGCAAAGAATAAGTCCTAGTTGAAACAAACTGAATGAATAGTGGTATGAGTCGTTCAACAACGAGGACCTAAACTGGACTGACAGCTTGAATGATGTTAGAAGTAAATTGTTCCCAGGGCCTCCTTTAAGTAACTCAGCTGCGTGACATCTTCAGTATGGCTTTGTGTAATTCTAAGAAGAAGATCTAGGCAACAACCAGGATTTCTGACTTACTAAATTAGGATAATATATTTCTGCTGCTTTTTCCTATTGTAAGTTATAAAGCTGCAATAGAAGAAAACAAATGTAAGGTTCAAAATAAAACATTTTCTTACTATTCTCTTCATTTCTCAGCCACTTCCTTTTTCTACTTCACTATCATTCATTTCTGAAGAAACTTATTTTCCTTTGGCTTAATAGATTCTTTAATCATCAATGAAATCTTTGAATCAAGCCTGAGACATGTCTTGATTTCACATGCCTATCTTATGTCTTTCATTTATTATGCTACTTTGTTCATCATTTTTTCTGTTTTTAATATCCCAAATATATACTATCTTTCCAAACTGTCCCTGGTATTTATGTCTGGCAAGTTTTTCCCTCTTCTATGGTTTAAATAGAATTGTAAATTATAGAGATGTACCTCTACCATTTAGAAACCTGCCATATTTTCATATTAATTGGAAGGTATAAAAATAACTCCCTTTCATTACTTAGAAAGCCACTTATTAACAGATAAGTTTGAATAATCAAGTAGAAATCCTTAAAACTCACCTAACCTCACATACAAAAGGAGAAAATCCAAATTAAATCCACACCCACGAGGGGTGGATTTAATGGTGTAAGAGTTTAGAACCACAAGAAAATTCTAGAATAACATATGTTGGTTTTTCATCATATATATATTTACATCTTCCTCCCACCAAAACAAAAAAGCAACAAAGCAAAGCAAATGACTGTTTACTACAGTGAACATGCTTCTTGAAGACAAATGTGAAGGTTCGTAGTGATTGTCATCTCGAATAGATTAAGGCTCCTAACAAATTAGTTAATCACACTGCTGGGCATGTCTGAGGAAGTGCCAGGAAGCGACTGGCTGTCAGCCCTGGAAGCTCAGGGGGGCAGAACCGTCCTGACATGCTGGTACCATGCAATGGAAGAAAAAAGTGAATCTGTGTGGCATAGCTCCGTTCTGTTTGAGCAGGAGTGTCTTTTCTGATTGCCACTGCCTCTAGGTCCTTTAGCTTTGCAGTGGGAATTCCTCCTAGTGATTTTCCAGGGACCCTTTCAGTATATGAGTGGCACTGTGTCTTTGATCCCTCTTTTGCTGTGACTTTCAACTTCCTGTACTGAGCAGTGACTGGGTTCCCTGGCTCTGCAGAACACAGATGGCCACTGTGGATTATCTCTGTATTTTCTGTTGATTCTGCTCCTTTAGAGATACTTAACTAATACACAAACCATGCAGTTTGCTCTTGAAAGTGAGCCAAATAAGAATGAAATGATGCTAATGGACTTGTATTTCAAGGTCAGAGTTCACAGTGAACATTAACCTGTTTTTACATCTTAAAAGTTATCACTCTGTGAAAGTCCATGCTTCCCAAGAAAATCAATATAAATATAGCAGTGTGTTTTGTTCAAAAAAAAACTAAGCTTTTATAGTATAGTTTGCCAAAATCTTAGCAATAAATTTGGTGTGTGTGCTTGTATGTGTCTGTGCATATGGGTGCGTGATTAATTTTTCATATCAATTTGTGGTCTCAGTTGTTGACACTGGCTTCAGTAAATGTCAGTGACACAAGCTTCAGTAAATGACTTGACTGATAAAAGTGAGATTGAAAGATCAAAGGCACAAGTTTATGAAGAAATGCTGAAGATGAATGGATAAGGAGAACACAGAATAAGAATTTTTATTTTATGTTAATTCTTCACAGAAACTATCCAGGCCTACGGAGGGTCTCAGTAATCATAAAGAAGGATACACAACTCATGACCAGGAACACTTCCTGATGATATTAAAGTTTGTGCACGTTTTCATCAATGTGAATTTTCTCTCTTAGACGCTGATTCAGCTTTTGCTGCTGTGAGCGTCCTAACTTGGCATCAGCAGAAATCAGTGCTGTGCCCTCTATGCAGTATAGTTCTGGAAGGTAAAATATAAGTTTTCATGTATCTTCCTTCCTGAAAGGGACAGCAATTTGATCAAATTTGAATATGAGTCTGTCTCCTCTGCCTACATTGTTTCTCAGAACACTACAGTCTAAAGACTTAAATAGTGTTCCATCTTTTCCTGTGATACTTACATTACTTGTACATTCTTAACAATTTGAATGCTAAAAAGGGCCTAAGTGAGTATATGACCATATAGCCTCCCTATTTGATTGTATATAATTTTGCCAGAAATCCTCATCCTGCTGACATAATCAAATAGCATTTAAAGAATTAATCTGTTTTAGACAATAGATCACAGTAAATCTCTGCAGGAGTTCTGGTTCTTTCATGATGCTGAACCAACTACCAACATATAGTCCTATCAATCCACAAGCTAAGAAAATATTTCCAGGACCCAGTAATATTTAATATTCTTAATGACTATATTGAAAAATGTGATTTTATTGTCACTGCAGCTTGAAAGTGTGCAAGACTTGAATCTCTGCTTGGGTAACTTCCACGAAAAACACACTCATATTTTTGCTCAGATGAAGCTGTTTCAACTACTTGATCAGTAGGCTCTTTGTGGTACTGAACTTCAGGGGAAGATATCATGGGAAAGTTGTAGGCTACTGGCCAACTTCAGTTCCCATAAAGTTTTTCAAAATACTTTTATGGAAAAGAGCAATTTGAAACCCAGGAAGTTGATTGTGGCATTTTCTTGCTTGAAAAGTATCAGAGAATGTGAAGTTACAGCAACTATATCCTCAAAAGTAAAAGCAATTATATCCTCAGATCTCCCTGGGATTAAATTCTAGGTTTTATCAAAAGCAAAGTAATCCAGCCAGCCAGAGCCCTGACTTAATGGAGAAAAATGCAGAATGAATGACAAAGAAGGAAGATGGGTATAAGGTAGTCATAAGATACAACAGGGAAGACAAATTTATTTCACTAAGTTTCTTGTATTAATCCTTGAGAGACTGGTACTAACACTTTTAAATGCCTCAAATATTAAGTTCAGTGAAGAAATAGCAGATCTTCAAGGTGTCTCTGTGGATTTTTTTCTGACATTTCTTGTGCACCACTATCTTACTTATGTGTGTTTATCATCTATGTTGCAACATCTGACTTTAAATTAGTCACAGACAGCTACATGCTATAGTACACACAGTACCCTTCATTAGCACCGTACAACCCAGAAGTAGTTTAAGAAGGTAGTTTTTCTCTGTGGATTTTTTCCTGACATTTCTTGTGCACCACTATCTTACTTATGTGTGTTTATCATCTATGTTGCAACATCTGACTTTAAATTAGTCACAGACAGCTACACGCTATAGTACACACAGTACCCTTCATTAGCACCGTACAACCCAGAAGTAGTTTAAGAAGGTAGTTTTTCACAGGGAGAACTTTATCCAGTTGAGAATGCATGTGTATGAAAAGGTGCTTCTTTTCTTCTTTTCCAGATAAATGATCTTAGAAACAATCTTCTCAGGTTCTGTCATGAGATAGAAGAGACAGATAAAATAAAGAATACTCAGTAGAGTACCTTATATTCTTTCTCATTTTCCTTGATATGTATTTCTTAATTCCTAAGGATTTGTGGATTACACTCTCCAATAATAAGAATTTAGCCCTTGTCAAGGAGTGATTTTTGGAAAGCCGTGTGTGTGTTTGTGTGTGACTGTTTGTCTGTCTGTCTGTATTTGCACATATAGGAGATCTGAGGGAGTTCTAGAAGTTTCAGAGATTTTTCTCTTCAGTTAAAGTAATTACAGACATTTATGGTAATTAGTTCTCATGGTATAAAGCAGAGTATTTCCTGTTCATCATTCCTTTCTTTGATAGTTTGGAAAACAAAACAAAAATAAATAAAATATGATAAAATGTAGCACCTAGAATAACTTGAAGTTGATGGTATGGAACTGGCCAATGGTGAAATATAAGTATGAATACAATCAGGTTCTTTAGGACTTTCAAAGTTAAGCTGAAGATATTTTACAAGGAACTCATTGATAATTTCTGCATTTGGAAGTCACATTTTGAAAGCTGTGATTTAGAGAAATTAAACACTCATTTAGGAAAGAATGATGCAGAAAATGATTTGTGTACAGTTGCAAGAGGAGAGACTATTTCAGTAACCCAGGTGTAAGATGAGACTCAGAACCAAGGTGGTGGGAGTTAGCATATAAATAAAGTGACGTATTTAAAGACATTTGAGGGAGGGATTGACAAGCCATGATTGCCTATTAGGTAAATAACTGATGACAGAATAATATGTACTAAATAACTAAGAAAATCAAGCTTTGCATGAATGATCTGCTTTCTGAAACTCATCTCTTTCTGTTTTATTTTCATAAAGCAGATGACCACATATAAATAAGTAGATTTATAATAGTAGACAAAAACTGCAGATTTAGGAGTTGATAAGCTTATTCAAGAATACATATTAATTGAGAATACATTTTATGCTCATCACAAGGCACTAGGTTAAGAGGCATAAGCAGTGAATAAAACAAAAAAATATGCTTCTCTTACATGACTATTATTTTAATGGAAAAGAACAGACCAATCAAGACAACTGATTTTCAAAAATACCCTTAGGTGCTATGGAAAATGCAGAGTTTGCTGGGGAGACTCACCAGGGCTGAGAGATGGCTACGTTTTGTGCCACTGAGCTAAACCCCCAGCCCCAAGATGACTAAATTTTGAACAGAATGATGAGAATCCCTCGCACTAAGAGGCAAGAACTTTGGAATCAAACCTGGAAGAGGGTCAGTGATCTATATGAAAGGGGACGCTCAGAACATGATGAATAACTTATGAGAAGACTGAGTCAGAAATTTCAGAAAAAGGAAATAGGAGCTACCTTAAATAAGTTCACACTGACAAAATTCAGACAATTTAGTCAAGCATTAATGCTTTTTTATAATGCCTCCTAATAGAGTTCAGCCTATTGTTGATTGTACACACACAAAAACACACAGAGAAACACACATAAAAATATTATTGGAAGCTTAGTTTTTACTCTACACTTTCTGGGTCTGAAATCATGCATTTAGCAAAGAATCCTTGTCAATAGTTTACAAATACTTGAATACTTGACAGCCTATTCATGCTCACTGTTTTTGTATTGCCATCATTTCTGGGTCTTGTCTGCTACCTGTTCTATCTAACTATGTACTTTTCCATCTGTGAGCTCAAATAGTTTTATTTTCTTTCTTTCAAATTTTATTTGAGCTTGTGCATTTGCAGAACTTAACGATTACACTCATCCTGGAGAGTTGGTACATACATAACACATTTTAAATATTTTTATTTTCTTTTGCTTTCTCCTCACTCTTCTCTGTCCCCTTCATCCATCCCTTCGTCCCCTGCCCATTTGCAAAATATCTGGAGCACATATAATTTTAAATTCAGCGTGCCAGTTTCCAAGACTGAGTGTTCATAAGTTTTACAGCACTGTCCTATAGCTCCATTCTCTGACACAGAGTATCTGAGTTCCCAGTTCTACTTAATATCTTCTTATTTCCTCTTGGGTGGTATACAATATACTATTAGGATACAGTTGCCAACTCCAAAAGCAAAATTTTTAAGGTGAAAGATCTTTTGCTGTTGCTGTTTTCACATCATATCCTACAGCAGAAAGTGTTGTGTCAAAGTTGGTTCAACTTGGGGAAAGTATGTAGAGAGTTTTTTGTTTGTTTTTTTGCTATTTTGCTATTTCAAATATTATCACAATAAATATTTATCATATGCTGTATATTGTATTGGATTTCTATCTTTATGTACTTTTTAAAGTAATATATGCTAAGTTTAAAATTTAAAATAAATTTAGATTTAAAACATGGACACTATATGAATTTGGACTCAGTAACTGTCTGTGAGGGTATCTTTTACCCTGTGGCCTCTCAATAAAGTATATTATTAATGTTTTGAATTTTTGTAATTCTGAAATGTGTGATATAGTGTTAGAATGTATTTTAATTTTTTATTATAAGTGTTAAACATTCTTTCAAATTTTTGAGACCCTTTTAAACCTCTGTGTATGTATTTGGTGTGTGTGTGCATGTGTTTGCGTGTGTGTGTGTGTGTGTGTGTGTGTGTCTAAGTACTATTTATACCTCCTGTGTACTTGTGTATATTTATGAACTTCACATATATGGACCAAATGTTTAAACTTTTACTCAATATTCAATAAAATGTATAATAGGGTGATTGACTGTTTTTATATTACATTTTTTGAGAATATGCTTCTTTTTTGTCATTTTTGCATTCATGTTGTTTATTTTTTCCATGCAATTCTTTTTCAGAGTTAAATATATCAATCTTTCATTACTTCTGGATTTATTTATATATAATTCTTTCACATATAGATTAAAAGTATGTATAGCTTCTTCTATGGTTATATAATTTCATATTTAATTAAGTCATTTATTAATTATTTGACCTTATGTGTTTTAATGTTTTAAATTTTATCAAAGACTGTTTGGCAAAAAGACTATCCAGTTTTCGAACACTATTTAAATAAAACTCTACCTTTTACTCAGATATATGAAATAGTGCATAATTATACATGAAAATTTACTTTTGCTATTTGGGAGAATTTATGGACCCTCTATACACCTCTCCCATCTGTAGTCATTAAAATAGTTCATACTGTGTTTTTCTATGTGACAAATGTTGTGTTCCCTCATTGATATAAATGTGCCTCTAGAGTCCATATGTTGAAACCTTAATCCCAGTGTAATGACATTTAAAGGTGTTGTATTTAGCGCTTAGATGCTAAGAGTAAAGATTTCATGAATAGGATTAGTACATTCATTTTAAAAATATTGGAGAGGTAATGATCTCTCACTCTACTATGTAATACAAGAAGCTGTCAACCAGAGCCCTGAAGAAGGTCTTCATTAGATGCTAACCATATTGGTTTTCAGTTTCAGACTTTCAGTTTTTGGAATTCTGAAAAAATTAACTTCTGTTTTTTGCAAACTACCATGTCTTTGGTATTTGTTATACAATGGTAAACTGATTTAGAAGTTTATATTTATTCTTCCATGTGAATTGACGATGGTTAGTTCATAGGGGACTTACAGGTATGCTATGCTTTATAAAGTTGCATGGAGTTGAAGTTGACTTACATTTTACAAGAATTATTATTGCAGTGTGTTTCCATAAATTGGTAGTAACGATGGTGAGCCTTGATAGCGAATTCTTAATCTACTCCTGAGCAATCCTGGTGAAACATTTGGGTCAGATACCAGTAGAACAGGATGAGTACCCACAATTGGAGAATAATTTGAAAATTCAATTCATTTGCATTATATATTTGAATGCAGAATTTCCTAATACATTTCATATGTGATGTAAACAGCAGAGGGAAACAAAACAGATTGTAAGAATTTTTGCCTGATCAACCAGAATGGTAAAGTCACTTTCTACTAAAAATTGCAAATTGTGCAAGGAATATATTTGGTAAAGTTGATGACTTTGAGTCCTCTGGGAAGAAATTTGATCTGAAGTTTCTCTAAGACTATTTTCTTTCTGTCCACAAATTGATTTCTTTTGTTTTATAAACTTTATCTCCCTAAAATTCTCTGCTGTCTTCTATTTGTGGAAATCACTTTATGCTGACTACTTGAATGATATATAAACTACTTGGCAGATTCCATACTGTGTCTGAATTAAACAACTTCTATTTATTCTCTTAAGTATTCACTATATGTTCTAAGAATATAGAACTCTCAGAGATTATGAATTATTTACCCTTAATTCTAATTTTTGTGGATAGACCAACAAAAAATTAATGTATAAGAAACTAGACATGATAAAGTATCTATAATGATAAGAAGGCTAAATGGAGAAAATTATATTCGATACAAGAACATGAGAACAGTACCTTAAGCAAATTGCTAAAGCTGACAAACAGTATCATACTTCTGCTTAATATTCCAAAGCAACATGACAAAATATAAGAAACTTTTAGTTTTCTGCAGTAGTAAAAATAAGAAAATCCAAAATTTTACAATTAATATTAGAATATATTTTGATTTTTGTATCAAATGTCTTATATTTTAGTGTAATTTTTAATTTTTATGTTTTCAAATGATTGCTAGAAAATATTATATATAAAAAAACCTAAAAGACAAGCTTTGCCTAGAAGGAAGGAAAATGTAAATAAGAATCTTCTTGCTCTATTTTGGAACACAAGTTCCATATATATGTGTAAGTGTTGTGTATGTAAAACTATGCATTTGAATATATTTAGATACTTGTATGTGTTACCAGATTCTCAGTATTATTCCAGAGTGGAACAAAGCACTAAAATTAGATTAGTATTTTCAAAAATAATTTCAGTGAAGAAGTGGATTTTCATTTTCATACATTATGAAAAAAAGTTTATTACTTTACAAATCACTGAAATAAAGGCTTAGAAGACAGACATAAATACAGACATAAATATTCTCAGAAATATGATGAAAATCAGATGATGATCTGAATGT
Organism: Dasyprocta punctata; assembly: GCA_004363535.1. Lineage (NCBI taxonomy): Eukaryota > Metazoa > Chordata > Mammalia > Rodentia > Dasyproctidae > Dasyprocta > Dasyprocta punctata. Next base: position 2,353 of record RJWM01024288.1, on the reverse strand, counting down.
AATAATATATAAGAATAAAAGTAGAATTATTCACACATATATGTAGATAAGAATATGTGTGAGCTCTAAAGTATTATAAATAATCACATGTGTATCCTGATAAAAGTACACTTACAGAAATTATATTCCATAAAAATACCCTTTCAGTGGAATTCATGAAAGAATGAAGTGATGAATACGAATTCAGGTTAAACTTTATTTTCTTGTACTGGCAGTTGAATCCAGGGCCTTACACATGCTAATAAAGCACCTTACCACTGAGCTACCTTCCCAGCCTGGAATCAACTTTTGAGACTGTCAAGGAGATAAAATTATGAGATAAAATAAAAAGATGTAGCTTTGTTTTTCAAATACCTGCCATCTTAACCCTAACCCTAACCCTAAATGATGCAAATAAATAATTAATATAGTATCTCAAGTTTGGAAGAATATAATATATATTTTAAATGTAATAAAGGCTAAGAATTACCAAGACAATGATCATTACTAAGTTCTTTGAATGACTGTGTTGTTCTAAACCTTTGAAAATTCTAGGTAGTATAATTAAAGTACAACAGAATTGGACTCAGAGTAGAATTACACATAAAACAATTAAAGCCATTGTTGTGTATTACATACAAATCAACATTTTTTCCACTTGAAATAAGAGCACCACAGATATTTCATCCTAACAGAAGAATTGTGTGACTTAGTAAGCAACCAAGAGCAAATTTAATTTACCTGGAAGTCCTTAAGTGTGTATAATTCTACACTCTTTACATTGTTAATCGAATATAACTTTAACATATTAACAGATACGACTGACATTTAGGGAAAAGTATATGAGTATGTTCACACCATCATAACAAAATATTACAAACTTGGTTGCTAAAGGAGAGAATTCATTGTCTCGCATTTAAAGAGGCTGAAAATCCGAGATGACATTATTAGCAGTGTGCTTTCGGGATCAACCCCTGATCTTGGCTTGCAGATAGCTATCTTCTTACTGTGTCCTCCAATGGGAATGACCAATGCTCTTTGGCCTGGGAGAGACAAGAATCTCTGGAGTCTCTTTTCTTGTAAGTATATCTGCCCTCTAGGAGTAGGACCTCACCTCATGAACTCTTTTAACCTTCATTTCCTTCTTAAATGTCTTGTCTTCAAATGCATACATATCTTGGGTTAAGTTTGTAGCATTAAATAATTCTTCCCACGAACACTGTCTAGTTTACTTACAGACCAAGAAAATAATGTTTTTAAAAAGACATTTAAAGTAGCCAGATCATTGAGGTGATTTCTTTCCATTTTCCTTCCAATTTTTCTTCTCTAATGTAGAGACAGAAAAGCAACATGGTAGGAGGAGTGACTCATTTTTACTTGTGCCAGTGGCTATGCTAACCTGGAAAGCCTTTTCAAAATGTACTTATTATTATTATTTTTTTAATCACTTAAAAATTGTATTGTACCGCACTTTTGTGAAGAAGTTGAATTTAAAACAAAGAAAACAAGAATGGTAGGTGTTTAGAGGAGGGTCGCAGGGCAGCCACATTCTTGGCTGGACTGGAATCCTGTCACCCAGGCCAACACCCACCAGTGCCCCATGTGCAGTTCCTGGCAGGCTTCTTCCCCAGAGGGAGTCTGGAAGCTGCATGATTAGGAGGCAAATCTTCTCAGGTTAAGGGTGGTGGTGAAGCGCTAAACATTTTACTTACGAGTTAGGATCACCCATTTAAAGCTCAGTTTTCCCCTAATTTTCAACATGCTCCTGGGTACACAGCAGAATAGAACTGATTTTGTATCACGTCGCTTTCTCTGAAACCCTGGACTGTGATGAAGGAGGCGAAGTGCCCACTGGTTTAAACAGGGAGGGGAAGCCTGTGATGAAGGGAATGCACTAAGCTGGTGGAGAGGGAAGGGTTGTGTTACAGTTTGTGTTTAGATCTCAAATAAAGCTGTAACATTAGCTGGACGGTTGATGCACACTAAAGGAAAAGCAAACGCTGGGTGCTTCCTGAAGCATAACAACCAAAATGAAAAAGAATGGAAAACTTCAATTTTTGTGAAAGACATAAAATAAGTTAAAAATCTTACAACCTTGAAGCACCCACAGACTCTCATAGCATGGGGAGAGAGGAGTCACAGCTCTGACCCAGTCCTAAGAAGGGCTGCCACTGTCTCCACTGGTGTGGTCCTTGCCTCTCTCAAATAAACAATTAGCTTGCATTTGTAAAAGGACAGAGACACAGACTTATGTCGCCTAATGGTTAGGATCATGATTTTATCAAATGTCAGGTTTAAAGTCCTCCTAACTCCCTGAAAGAGGCTCCCTCCTGTTCCTAGGAAGAAGGATGCTGGGAGAGGACTGAAGTTCCAG
>RJWM01024287.1:0-30946 GCA_004363535.1 Dasyprocta punctata | reverse complement strand
AAATTTATACATCTTTATTTCCTGATATAGACATTGCCATTTCATTTAGTTCACTAAAATATTTTGTCTTCTTTTCCTTTCAATTAGGGGTATTAATCATATATATCTTACTGTTTATTATGTTCCTTATCTTCTCTGTGATCTCTCAATTAGTAAATTAAAAATCTAAATACACAAAAATATAAATTCCCAGAAATGAGCTTATCATGTAATTTTATTTCTGAATCAAAATGTTTCATATAACCACAGAACATTATTGAATCAGCATGAAGAAAAGATCAGACTTCTATTTACTGAGTTTATAAGAGTGTGTAAATTATTTTAAATTTTTAGACCTGGGAATCTACATTTGAAGAGTATCAGTTCTTTGTCTACAAGATTAGACACAATGATTAAATAGTTCAAGGCTTGCAATACATTTAAAAATAATACAGAATTTTGAGAAAATTAGGCAATCATAAGTAAATTTAACTTTATTTACTAGAATGATAAAATCCTTCTGCATAATAAATATACCTTACCCTTTAAAGTAGTGTAATGTCATTCATTTTCAATTTGAAATGAAATGTTGTTTCTTTGTGATAATAGCTAATGATCACTGACAATTCTTATAATGCTGCTCATAATCTCCATAGGCATTTAGCAATGTAATGTTATTTTAAATTCTCCAGGCAGACATTTTATTTGAAGCTGAACTAAAATTAAAATGCCCATCATTTCTTATCAACCATTTGAAACTCAAAGGGAATCACAATTATCAAATAAGATATCTATACGACTTGTGACTTTAATATTTATGGATCTTGTTTTTAACTTCTTTCTTTGTTTTGGATTAAAGGTCTATTTTTAAAATCTTCTGTGATTGAGTTTAGAGTTTACACAACAGTAATTTTACTTTTTAAATTAATGTTCTATCAACATTGTGACTAACAGCTGCCTGTATACAATTTAAGAGCGCTATGTTTACTACACCATATGTCTCTTTTCTAGTCTGCTTCTGACTGTAGAGTAGGTCCAACTTCTATTCATTTCATACATTTCAAGTTTTAGAAGATTTTAAGTTCAGTTTTAGTAATTGCCTACTTAGGGTTATCATATATTCTACACGGATTACATATATCATCATATCACAAATTTAAATGTTTTCATTTCTTTACTAATATAGTTGTAGTGTCACACACAGACAGGCAAGAAGTTAATCCCTCTAGTCATACATGTAAACAATCAAAGTTTCAAACTTGAAGGATAGTTTGATGTATGATTTCAATTTTCTGAGAAAAGAAAATCAATGCTTATAATAAATAAACCCAATGCCATTGTCACTTGAAGTTGACTTTTATAAGTATAAAAAAAGTCTAAAGCATCTTTCCGTATTCTTTTCACTGTGTAAGTAATTTAGGGTTTTTTCCTTTCATTTGCTTAGAATTTGACACAAGATACCTATGAATTTTTAATGTAACTTTCTAAGTACTTATGGAAATAATATAAATGGTTCAGCTATTCAGAAACTTTAAAGAGCATCAAGCAAATACACTGAATGCATTGCATGCTGAAGCATTAGGAACAGTTTGTTTTATGAATTTCAATTTAAGAGAATTCCAAATGAATATAAAATGTAGAAACTTAGAGATTTTTGCAAAGTGATTCAAAGGTGAATTATATGCAAAAATAAATTGACTAGGTTTTATATTTTTTGTACTGGGAGAATATAGTTCATTTCTGGGGATTTAAGTTCTGAATATTTCTAAATAGAAGGAAAAAGTTGGACTTGAAGTGTGAACAAACTAAGTGTTTGCTGTCTCTTATGTTATCTCTTCCACCCACCTTCCAGTGTGTTTTCTGCACAACCAGTACTAACAGGCATATGTGGATAATAGAAAAATATGTACTGATCTAGAAATTTTATTTGTTAGGTGTCCTGAGATATTTGCATAGAAAACATTCAACCCTTTTTGAGTGTTAAAAATAGGAGATGAAAAAATAAGCAAAAAATAAAATTCCACCTTGTGTTTTGAAGAGGTTTGTCACATTTATATCAATAGTTTTCCTTAGAAATTATCCAGTATTAGTAACTGTAATTATTGTATTGCAATTGTAATAATTCTCTGGATAATACTTATTTCTAAGATTTTAAAAGTCTGTTACAAACAATAAAATTATAAAAAAAAATGAAAACCAAGGTAAAATTCCATTGTTCACATAAAAGACTCCAGATACAAACAGTCATATTTGTTATTACTGCTTACCTACTAGGATCTTTGGGGAACAAGACAACTTCCAGCCTATAGTCTGTCATTCCACAGGTGACCTTAGAGATTCTGGGTAATTCCTACTGCCAGATCCAGGGAATATACTTGGGACAGTTTTACTTTAAAAATCTTTCAATGGTGCTATTCCATTAGAGAATCAGTTTTTGTTACTCCTGATATAGGCATTTATATTCCTAACACATTTTATTTTTGACATTCATAGCAATAAATATTTTAGTGGAAATTTTACCATGTGTTATCTGTGTGCATCTGAAAGATCTCTTGAAAAAAACTAAAAAAAGTAGGAAATTCTTCCAAAATATCTGCTTCCTTGCTATGGGACAATGAACTGTTAATGTTCTTTAAGAATTGAGGTTGAACTTACTTTCAGAGTACTCAGCAGTTTAGTCTCGATTGAAGCTTGGAGGTGCTGTTAGCGTGCTACGTAAGTAACTTCAGAATCAGTATTAAATAAATTAATATAGTATCACTAATCTGCCTTGCAAAGCCATCATCTTTACTTTGAAACCTTGTCTATTTGGTTGTACATTTAAGTAATCTTCATCACGACAACTTAGACTTTTCTGTAATATGCAGTTAATAATAAAGTGCAGGTATGTTTTAAATCCCAATATTTTTGTGTCGCTCACTAGTAATTAGATAATTGTACCTTCCATTTATCAAGTATTAATGAACCAAGAACTAATATATAACCAGATGACATACAAGTCATATAGACATTTTACCTTTACATCTGACAACACAGGAACAAAATTATCAAATATATGCAAACATTTCATGAGGCGAAACATCTTAGTGAAAACACTCAGATGAAAGCAAAGAGCTGCTGAGAAATATGACTGATTAGTATATGCTAGAAATGGCATACGACTGGTTAAATAATGCACCATTAAGAAAAAATTAATGAGAAAGCAGTTCTACTTTTGTTCATAATGGCATAACTGCTGAGGAGCTTGCCCTTACCAGTAAACAAGAGTCTAAAAATAAATAGATGATAAAAATAGACAGACAGATAGGATGATAGATTGAAGCAGTATTTTTAGCATTATGCTGTATATTAGCAAGACAATAGTTGGAGAGAATGGAAATAAAAAAGATGTATTCTGCAATCCCACTCCAGGGTACCTAAAGGCTTTTCCTAGATCCAGGCCGTAACGCAGGCACAAGAATGGTGAAGGCAAGTGGATTAGAGTAACCTAGCTTGATTGAGAAGATAGAGGACAGAGTTAAGAGAAGATGAGAAACTAGGATTTATGGGTTAGAGAACCTCAGAAAAGGAACTATCAGGGAAAGTGGCTCTAGATATATAAACATATATACATGTGTTTCTTTGGCTGAGAAATAAGCTGCTCATGTGCAGAGTGACACTGCAGAAATACAAGAAAGAATAACTACTGGAAAAAGAAATACTATTACCAGACTGAATGCAGACAAATTTGCAGTCATACTCATATGCAGGGGTATTTTCTAACTGTCTTGGTTACTTTTACTTTTCTTTCATTGCTGGGACAAAATACATGACACCCAAAATGAAGGAAGAAAAGGTTTGTTTATCTTACAGTTTTTGGAGCTTTCAGTCCATAATCAGCTGGCTTCAAGGCAGGGTGGCATGGCACAGGGGCAACACTTCAAGCCAGTAGCAGTCAAAAGCAGCCAGAGCAAAAATGGGGAAAACAAGTCTCTTCGCCTCCCTTATATTGTATGCAGGCCAACCCTCCTCCCACCAGGGCAGGTTTAGCACTGGCAAAATCTCCTTGCCCTTCTTTGCACAGGATGAGGATGTTTACAAAGTAAGAACCCTGGCTCCCTGCTGAGTCTCTCAGTTAAACTTCTAAATTTCTCAAGTTGACACAATGTATCAACCATAACACTCATCTTGACCAACCAGTATAGAATCAGCAATAAAAACACCCAAAGAGAAAATCCTTTGGAAATGGCAGGAAATCTTTCAAAAAGAAAAAGAATTAGCCACAATTCTTCTCAAACTATTCCAAAAAACAGATGAAAAGTAAACAATTCCAAATACTGTATGAGGCCAGAATTACCTGCACACTTCCCCCCCCCCAATCAAAGAAGTTTCAACATACACAAATATATACACTACACTGTATTAACAGAATAAGGGCTAAAACCACATGGTCAGGTTTTTTTTTTTTTTTTCTTTTGGTACTGGGAATTGAACTTAGGACCTTGTGATTGCCAGGCAGGTACTTGGGCGGCTGAGCCACATTCCAGGCCTTCACATGGCCAGTTTTATAAACGCAAGAAAATCATTTTACATTTAAAAGCCTTTCTTGAGAAAAATTCTCAGCAAACTATGTATAGAAAATTTCACCTCGATGAATAAATAACATATATGGAAAGTTCACAGCTAACATCACAATCTATTGTAAAAAGTTAGAAATGTTTAAGAACATAGCACACAGTACTTCTGCTCTTTCCATTTCTTCGCACCATTATACTGGGAGTCATGTCAGAGATTTTAGGAAAGAAAAATAACAAAAAATATTGAAAAGGAAAAATCTAAATTATATCTGTTAACCTTGGATATTACATTTATAAAGTATTAAAAATGTACATACATGCAAACATGTAGAAATATGAGAAATCATAAACAAATTTAGTACAATTGTAACATATAAAAGCAACATACAAAAATCATTTAAGTTTCTATATATTAATAATAAGCTTCCCAAAATGAAAAGTCACAAAACAATTGTACTTACAAATTAATACTCAGGGATAAACTTAACCAAGCAGGTAAAAAACACAAACCAAGCAGGAAAAAAAATTGTAAAATATTGATGAAAGAAATAAAGTAATATTCAAACAAATTTTATGAAATCCTGTGTTCAGAGATGAAAGTCTCAAATTCATACAACCCAAAGTACTTTAGAGATTAAATACAATTACTATCAAAGTCTCAATAGGAACCTCTTAAAGAAACAGAAACACAATTCATAAAATTCAGGTAGAAATCCCCCCCCCCAAAATACCAAACAAATTAAACAATAAAAGAAAGAACTAATTAGATGACATTAAGTTTCTTGATTTCAAATTTGCAATAATTAGACAAGTATGGTCCTAGTATTAAAAACAGACACATAGATCAATGAAACAAAGTAGTCTAAAAATAAACCTGTATAAATACAGTCAACTTAAATGTAACAAAGTTGTCAAAATAATACAGTGGGGAAATGGTAGTCTCTTCAACTAGTAGTTTTAAGAAATCTGAATTTTTACATCCAAAGAATAAATTTGGGAGAAGCAAAAAGAGAGTCAGCATCTGCGAAATAGATGTGAAGAGGGAACCAATGTCACAGAGATGCTGTGTGAAGATTTAACCCCTCATATATCTTCAGAAGTGGAGAAAGGTTATCAGTCACAGGATTTAGGTTACCTCTAGGAAATAGGAAAGAGAAGAAAATGGATTCTTTCCTACACAGTCTTAAAAGAAATACAATTTTCCTGTAGTAGATTCAGTCTAGTGAAACTTACGCTGTACTTTACCTCATAGAAATGTAAGATGATAATGTTGTCATATTCAAGCCACCAAATTGGTAGCCATTGTTACATAGCAATAAAATAACAAAATAGAGAAAAAAATTGCAAAAAGAGACCTTTGAATTCCAACCAATGTGGAGCAACATGGACCCAATTTACTTCTTCAACTAAAACCAAATAAAAATAATAAATATAAAATAGGAAATATGAAATTAAATTTCAAGGAATCTAAAATTAGCCAAGAAGGAGCAAATGTTACCTGTAAGATGGGAAACAAATGAGACCAAACTAACAACTACAACTGTTCACTGTATATTATTGGGAAACATCCAAACACTGGGAAAAATTAAAAATATTTACATTAAAACAAAATACATCTCTCATAAAAATGTAAAATATACACCATCTGTCTGCTGAACACCAACAGATCCCCAGGCCTACAACAAAGAATATAAGGTGGTTAAAAGAAGTCAATCAGTTGCTTTGAATGTTTTCACTGTGAGGAAATTTTAATTGTGAGGAGAAAGCATTGCATTGATTTGAACATTACACAGTATACACATGTTTCAAAATATTATTATGTACATTTTTATGACTTACTTAAAAATTAAAAATAAAACAAAAATCAGGGCCACAGATATAGCTCAGTGGCACAAGTGCCTGCCTGGCACTCACAAGGTCCTGAGTTTGATTCCTAGTACCAAAAGAGAAAAAAAAATAAAGAGAAAAATTAGTGAATATAGATGATGGAACCAACAAAGAGGTAGAACTGAAAAAGATATTAAAGTGATTTGGTCTGGTTTTCAATTCACCTATTGTTGGGAGACATTGAAACTGGAAATTGAACACATGTGCAGGGCTGTGGCATGGTCAGGGCATGGCTGACCCGAGAACAAAGAGATGTCTCAAAGGGCAAGATAAGGTCACTGCTGAGGATACCTGGCTCCAACTCCAATTAACTAAATAAAAACTGTAGCTGCAGGCATTTCTCTCCTGAAATTCAACATGAAGATCTTCTCCTAAGATATTTCTTCTAAATTAACATAATCTGTTACTTGGAAAAGACCTTGAACCACGCCCAAGGTCTGCTCAGTTCCCTGCGTTTTCCACTCTAACCCCTTCCTTGTTTGAAAACTAAATAAATACGGGCCACCCAGAGGTATCCTCCTGTTTTAGCCACCAGAGTCTAGAACTCTGCAGAGGGTTTTGATCCTCCTAGAGCCCTAAAATCATACCGCTTGTGTCATTTATTTAAGCCTTCCCTGTACACTCATTTGGGAGACTGGGGATCTTGGCCAGATCCCTGATAATCTATATAATAATTAATTGTGCAAATTCTTATAAGATAAATAAATAAATCTGAGCTGGAGAGACAAAAAGAGAGAGGAAAGGGGAAAAATGAATGGGCATATATTATACACATATACAAATTCCCTACAGTGAATACAATCATTATATACTACAAATGTGTACTAATGAAAGCAAAAAGTTATTATTATAATGCATTTCATATACTAAGTATGTATAGAAATGTAAGATATTAAAAAGTCAAATCAAAACAGATAAAATTATATGTTGGACAAAGCATATACTAGATGAGTTTAGCTGTGCAATAGATACTGCAGAAGAAAAGATTAGTGAACTTAAATATACCATAGCAGAAGATATCAAAAACAAACAAACAAATAATAACAAAAAAAAGAGAGAGAAAAGTGGATTGAAATAAAAAGCATCATTGAGATAAAGGAAATGATTAAGTGCTATGATCTTTTAATGAAATACAGGAGTATAAAATGGGAAGCAACTAGAAAAATAAGTCAAATACTTTTTCAAATTTATTACAAACATAAATTCACAAAGAAGCTCAACCAAGTCTGAGAATAGGAAACACAAACGAAATTATACAAAAGTATATCCTAGTCAAGTGGCTTAAAAGTGAAAACAAACACACTTGAAAAGAAAATACCTAAGTTGAAATGAATAAAGATTATAAAAAACGTAATATATAAAGCACTGGAAAATATACTTGAAGTTTTAAAAATGGTAGCTGTGCATGAACTTCTATAAAGTTCTAATACACAATAATCAATTGGAGTGCTATACAAAATTTAAAGAAACAAGATAATTTATAGCTTCATCAAAACTATGACATAATTAGGGGTTACCCTGACAACAAATGTGCAGAAACTCTCATTACAAATTATAAAATACTAATGGGAGAAATTACAGGTGACTTACACAATGGAGAAATTAAAAAAAAATATATATATATATGTATATGTATATGTATATGTATATGTATAATGCCATAATGGGCTGTAAGCTTTTCTATTGCTTTGAAGAAGGAAGCTGCTCCCAACTGATTCATATTTTGGTATAATATCTAACAAAATTTCAAAAAATGTGGAAATGGAAAATTTATTTGAATAATTTAAATAAAAATGCAAAGGACCTACATAAATCTAACAATACAATGAAAGATAAACTATATTTAAAGGCTAACGATTTTAATATCCAAAAATATAATAAGGTAGAAATCAAGATAATGCCTCACTGGTACAAATTGTCAGTAATAATAAAGTATAACTATATGCAAGCACATCAGCCTTTAATCCCAGCACTCGGGAGGCTGAGGTAGGAGGAGCGTTGTGAGTTCGAGGCGGACTTGGGCTACAACGCGAGTGCAAGGCTGACCTGAGCTACACAGTGCGACCCTGCCTCAAAAAACTAGGGCTGGGAGTTTGGCTCAGCGGCTTAAGTGCCTGCCCTGGCAGGTGCGAGGTTGTGAGTTTGATCCCCGGTGCTGCAAAAAAAAAAAAAAAAGCACATCTAGGGGTAACTAAATTTTACTAAAGTGTACTGTATAAGGTTAAGCCATTTCAACACATGATACCACAATAATTAAATGTAAATATGTTAGAAAAAAAGAAAAACAATCTATAATTCACATGCCATAGAAAAAGTAATTAAAATGAAATGGAAGCCCAGAAGTAAATTCTAAAACAATAAAACTTTTTAGAAGAAAGCATCATACATTATTTTGTGAATCTGTTGAGGCAAGTACTTCAATACTTATGACTCTAATGGCACAATTCACAAAGAAAAAAGTAAAATTTGATTTCATGAATCATGTTCCTCCTCCACTAGTAAACTACTGTGCTAATACGTGACACCATTCCATCCATCTTCTCAACTACACACACTTCCAGGAGATTTTGCAGTTTTTATAAAGAGACGAGTTGTGTAACCAAATGGTCTCCTTGAACCACATCAAGATTGAGGTCAACTACCATGACCTACATGGAACATACAAATATTAAATTTCAAGTAACTTTTAATTATACCCACTAAACTTCTATGGCTTATAAACTATTAAAGTACTTCCTTTCCATGCCTGAACACTTGATTGTTCTATCTGTATGCTGTAAACTTCTTGTGCTGTATCTTGGCATCCGTGGGCTCTGTTCTTTCCCTTTATTGCCGTGTCCTCCTTTTTCTGCTCCTTCTGCAGTATGAGTAAATGTTTTTGGTTCTGTTTTAGAGTGCTACAATTTATACTATGCATTTATCTACAGAATACCATACTACAATTATTTTCAGTCTCAGAGCTACCATTTTATAAAGTCTGCTATTTTAGAATAGGGTTTGAAAATATTTTACTGGCACCACACTCTGCTAAGCCAAAGTTTATTTTCGTTGATGAGATTGGGGAATACTTTTCTCTTTATTTTGTCTTTATCTTGATGTTCTGAAACATACACACTTCCTATCTAAGATCATTTCCTTCATAATGACCTTTTTGGAATTCTTAACAAATAGCTATAGCTCATTTTATGGCACAGTTGTCAAGATGGAAATGCTTACTAAAATTCAGCATCTTTGTTTTGTTTGTAGCAAACAATGCTCATGCTTTCCCACAAAATAAACTAGAAAAATTAAAATCTTAAAGGACAGTTATTGAATTATATAAAAGTGAAAACTAAGGTACATAGACTTTACTTCTTTTTATGCTATATTAATTTTATATTTCACAATGTTATATAAAGGACAAAAATTTTTGTGAATTATTCTTTAAATCTATAGCAACTCAACACTTGCAACCATGTCTTTAGACTCCTTAACTGGGCTCAGAGATATAGCCCAGAGGCACAGTGCCTACCTGACAAGCATAAAGCTCTGGGTTCAATTCCTGGTAAAAAAAATTAATTCCTCAACTTGCATATTAATTAAATATAATTTAGTTTCACTTGTATACTTTGATGCTAATAAATTTATGGGATACAAGAAATAATTGCTTGATTTTACAATTACTTAATAGAAGATGTCGTATTTTAAAACATTTCGATTTGTTCTTTTAGACAATAAGAAGCATGCCTGTATAATCTGTATGACTAATAAAATAATTCTTAAGGACAAATTTAAATTCTTACTAACAGTGATGCAAAACTGATTGCATATGATGCAATGTTTATGATACCTATGTCTTACCAGGTGTATGCTTGTATCTTACCAGTTTAGTTACGTAGGTGCAGTCCCATATTTATAAATTTGTTTTTTGTTTTTGTTTTGTTTTTTCTTTCTATGAAAGATTTGAGTTTATTTAAAACAATCTATCCATACTCTTCTGTTCCAACATTTACATTCCCATGGGGGAAGGGAAGCAAAGGAAACAAAATGAAGTCCTGAGAATGAGGTCTGAATATGGCGTCTTAGCATGGACTCTCTGCGGTTGCCTTCTTGAGGACGAAGGTGTCAGGTTTTTTTTTTGTTTTTGGGGGTTTTTCTTTAGGAGATTAACAATCTAAATAAATTTGACAGCACCTCAGCAGCCCAATCACAATAAGTCACATATTTGATATGCAAATAACCATTGAATAAACTAAAAGTTTGTGTGCATTTGCCTATTCGCTACAAGTTGTTGTTGAATTATTTCACTCTGACTTTAATATCTTGCGGTCTGTTTGTATCTGTATTGTCAAAAACCTTTATGAGACAGCTGCAATTCCTGGAATGTTTGCTTTTCCTCAGTGTTCTCAGTCCTACTTTTGGGAAGGCATATTCTCACAATACAGTCACAATAAAATCTCAGTAAAGTTTTAATATGTGATAAATTTACAACCAAATATTTAAGGTTGTAAAAGAAAAAGGTATAAAAGAAAAACCAACTATTAATCTTTTTTGGGGGGGTACTGGGGATCAAACTCACAACCTCACACCTGCCAGGCAGGCACTTAGGCCACTGAACTAAATCCCTAGGCCTATTTTTCGAGACAGGGTCTCACTATGCAGTTCAGGCTGGCCTTGAACTCACTTTGTAGCCCAGGCTGGTCTCTAACTCACAATGATCCTCCTGCCTCAGGCTTCTGAGTGCTGGAATTAAAGGTTTGCTCCACCACGCCCAGCTCCCAACTATTAATCTTAACCTCAGCAAAAAATAATAAAGAATCAAGTTTTTGTGCTTCTCTTGCATGCTTATTTCTGAATATTATCCAGTCATGTAGTATTTAATGTATGTTTCTTTTCAGGGAAAAATTATAATGTTTAGGTATTGAGCATTTTAAACAGAGATTATTGTCCAGAAAGAAATACATGTTTATTAGAATAGTTATGCACAATATATCTGACCCTTCCTGAATAAAGCAAACAAACAAACAAATCAAGAAAAATCTCACAAATTTTCAGTGAAGGTCCAGAAACTGCTTCAAACTCACAAAATCAAAGTTTTATAACCCTGTGTTTGTTAGTGTTTCCTTATTATAATAGTCACTTGAGATCACACAGAGTGAGACACGTTTTATGCTGGCTGTGTTTTTAGGTCTTAGTCCATGATCCACTCGTAGTTTGGGTCTGTGTGGCAGAAGTGTGTGACTGAGCAAAATCTCTATGTTCAGGGTTGGAGCAAAAATAGAAAGGAAGAGGAAAGTTCTGGAGCCCCTCAGTCCAGCTCAGAGGCTTTTTCCTGGGAGCCTAAAGTTCCTGGTAATCTCCACCCTTTCACAATTCTATCATCTTCCACCACAGCTACCCTGGGCACCAAAGCCTTCATTCAACACACGTCTCGGAAGATGCTCACAATCCACGTCAGAGAAAATCTCAATAATTCGAAGTTCCAGCCGGGCGTGGTGGCACATGACTTTAATTCCAGCACTCGGGAGGCTGAGGGAGGAGGAGCGTTGTGAGTTCGAGGCCCACTTGGGCTACAATGCGAGCACAAGTTTGGTCTGAGCTACATAGTGCAACCCTGCCTCAAAAAACCAGGGCCGGGAGTTTGGCTTAGTGGCATAAGTGCCTGTCTGGCAGGCATGAGGCTGCAAGTTTGATCTCCAGTGCCCACCCAAAAAAAAAAAAAAAAAAAAAAAAAATCGAAGTTCCTATATTTTCATCACTCTGTATCTCTGACATTTAATCTCTGTTTTTATCAATATATTCATCTATATCAAAACCTATATCCATATTAATTTGCGTTTATCTGCATAAATGGTTATAAAGACAGAAATAAAACCATAAAATTCTTTAGATCTTATGTTTTATATGCCTGTAAAATATGTTGTAGAACAGGGAAAGTACTATCTTTGGCTTATCTATCATTACATGCAAAGTACGTTAAATGAGAGATGTGTATTTTTAACAAACATGTATTTTATCTATATCTTGCTTTTGCATTTTCAGCTTCTGAATAACCTTTAATGAAACACACTGAGAAAGTGTCTAAATTTGGGTAAGAGTTCCTAATTTGGGATACTGAATAGAGATACAAAGCTAACTATTAAACAATTGCAAGTAAATGCGTATGTTTCAAACCATAAAGGGTAATTTTTTTGTTTTGTACCAGAAATCAAATTCAGTACCTCACACTTGCCAGACAGGCACTGTGCCACTGAGCTATATCTCTGGCCACAACAGGTTATTCTTGAAGCAACTGTTAGATGGTAGTTTGTATCATGGTGGAGATTCCTCTACAAACCATAAATACAAATTCCATTTGACCCCACAATCCTCCTTTTAGTTATCTTTCCAAAAGAGTTAATCATATTACAGGGATACATGCATAGCCATGCTTATAGCAGCACAATTCATAAAAGGTAGATCTTGGAGACAGCCTATATGTCCACCAAGAGATAAAAACATGAGGAAATGTGATATTAAAACGCAATGGAGTTCTACTCTGCCATATAGAAAGATAAACTTCAGGCACATGTAGACGCAAGTGCAGAACATGTTAAATGAACTGAGTCAAGCACGCCAGCTTAAATATCACATGATTTCTCTTATATGAGAAACTCAATAAAGAACAAGAAAGCACATAGATGAATAGGAAGTAGGGAGAAGTTCCCTAAATTTTCTACTTTGTTCTTTCAAAAATACCTTAATATATATGCTAATTTGTTTCATTAGTACTACTAGTGTCTCTTAGTTCATTGAAAATAAAGTTTTGTGTTATTACCTGTTTCCTATTAGACAAAAGAATCTTTTGGGATACTTTTTATACTGAGTGACTACTTTGAAGATAACAATACAGTGTATTAACTATTGTTATTCTCTTATCATTTGGTTATGAACTTTATTTTTTCATAAAATAAAAGTCGTTGTGAAGTTTGTTGAGAATGAAGTGAAGTGAATGATATGCTTTTGTGCAAGCACTGCCTGGCTTTCAGATGATTTAGAAATCCATCACCCTGATAAGCACCGTACCTAGAACATATAAACTCCAAATGAACTGTGTTGCATGAGCCTTCCATGGAAGCTTGCTAATGAAAAGCAAGTTACAGTCTACAATCAGATTTGCTATTCCTGGTTCCTCACATGGATCTTATATATGCTGCTGAAATTAGAGTGATACACAAAATCATGGAAGGACAAAAGTGTAGTCAAGGCATTCATTTCAGATAGTGCTTTTTATGGAATTGAAGAAATATAGTAGATTTTGATTAGGTTTACACAAATGAATTAAAACAGCTCTATCAGCGTTGGGAACCACCAATTTGTAGGGAACTCAGTCAGAGATTGTGAGTAACCTGGGGACCAACACTTACATTTGGTGTCAGAAGTCAGAGGTGCTCCCGTGATACTGAGGACTTAAACTATATAGTTTGGGTTAACACTGCAAAATCAGGGCCACAATTGAAGAAAGTGTAGGCTACCCATGTTCTCTTGGAGAACATATTGGTTAGGGAAAAAATTCACGTATTTGGCACCAGAAATATTTTATGTGTGTTGAAAAATAGTATTTTTCCAGAATTGGGGCAAAAAGTAGGCTGTAACAACACAGTGTTGAGTGTGGTATAGTGACAGGTAAAAGTTTTCCTTTTAGAGATTGACGATGGATTATCAAGGCTTGAATACAGTTGGACCATCCATAACCTACACGATCTTTAATGAGTGTATACACAATATGATGCTTTGGCAAACACACATATCATGAAATATCTACCACAATCAAATTTCAGTTAGGGCCAGGGAAATAGCTCAGCAGCCTAAGCACTTGCCTGGCAAGCACGAGGTCAAGAGTTTGATTCTTAGTATAAAAACAATCAATTGACAATACATCCACCACCTCACATAGTTAACATGTGTGTGTTGAGAATATTTATGACCTCCTAGGTAAGCAAATTTGAGTATATAATAGTTTTATTAATCATGGTTATCTTGCTGTGCATTTAATCACAAGAATTTATTACTAAAAATGTGAACATTTTGATGAGTATTTTCCCTTTTTCCTATTATTCCAACACCAGGAAATATGATCTTAACATGCAAAGAAATATAAAACTGAAGAAGACTGGTATTCAGTTATTACAGACACTTTGCACGGTGCCAGTTATTGAGGGCACCTTCAGTAAATCCCCAATCTCTTGCCTGGGTTATGGCACATGGCACGTAAGAAGGAGCAAGAGACAAAATAAGGGGGTGCATCAGGGCTCTGGTTGATCCATGTCCCCTGGGGACAAAGATCAGTTATCTCTAACTGGCCACCATTTTATTTAGCCTGTGCATGGGGAGGGGTACTGTGTTTTTCCTGGAACAGCATAGAAGTAACAGTGGAACTGGCAAGTGTAACATCAGACAGACCAGTCTCTTCTTCAGCAAATGTCATCCTGCTCTGTGAGCCTTGTTGACTGAGAGGAGGTGGGATTTCTACATTCCAGAACTGGTTCACAAGGCAAGGGCAAATCAATTTATAACTTGTGGTCCCAAACATTTGGTGACTCAGCTTGTGATTGCTTTTACTTTGATCTCCACACCTGGAAAATCAAAAAAGCACAGGATCTAATTGAGCTCCTTGTATTTTGGAGGATGCGTATTCCACCTGTGGGAAAAAATTAAGAGACTGCCTACAAAAGACATGAAAAGAAAGTTTTTAAATTTGACCCTAAAATATAACAACTGTATCTGAATTGATGCACGCTTATGTCTCATTTAGAAGCATCTACAATTTGTGCTTCTACAGATAGATGTCTATAATGAAAGTTTTTCAGTGATGACTAGGAATATACAGTAGGATTTTGTACCAGAAATGTTTCTATTATTGTGTTAGGATATGACATTTTAGAAATAATTGTTGGCTACTGGAAACTAATGTAAATTCCCTATATGAGTGAGAGACACAAAATAATCTTGAAATTTGAAAAATCTGTGAGTTTTGAAGTGCCAGGACCACCCTAATAATGAATGAAATGACTTGAAAAAAGCCCTGGATGAAATAAAAAAAAATTTACAAGAAAAAATTACTGTGATGGGATTCAAGAAGATAATCATTTTAAGAATGAGCAGATAGATTTTTTTCCTCTAGGTTCAATTTTTGGATCACCTAACAAACTGTGTGTACTCACTGCAATGAAGGTGTGTACGATGCAGTTTCCAGCTGGCAATTCAACACAATCAGTTGGCCAACAGAACATTACTAGGTTTAGAGATGGCAGGACCAATGTGGATACACAACTTCCCGTATGGGGAGTTGAGATGTTACTATTAATTAATCTAAAATTATGATTAAAGAATGTAGTAAGTAAGTTCACTGCACTGGATATCAGGAGTGGAATAATGAGAAAACTAATATTCCATAAAACTCCTGACATTTGTTTGCATACTGACTCTTGGATATTGACAAGCAGATTTACCATATGTTTAAGAAGATAAGAAATTTAAAAAGTAGATTATTTGATGAAGTCTTGTGTAAGATATGACTGTGTTGAATTTACCATGAGAATTCAAAGGACACATTGAAGTATGCCACGTCAAAGTCCATAGAATAATTGCTTTCAGGATTGGAAGGTGCTTGGAACTAGCCAGTGAATATCTTGGTACACTTCCCTGAAGTAGACATCTAGGGAATTTGGGAAACCCTGGGGTATATTAGAAATTTTCAGTGGACAGTAGTCTCAGCACTAGCCTTGCAATTAAGACAAGGTGACCACTTTTGTCCCCAAACTGCCTTAGAATCTAGAAATAACTGAATCATGTCCAATTTTGATGACTTTTATTCACATAATATATGGTATGTGAACAAAAACCAGTTTTGTCGGGACAACATAATGGATGCCTCTGCAATTCTTAATAATTTATCCAGTAACAAAATTCAAATTTGTCATAAGCATATTGCCTTCTTGCATCCTAGCATCACTGGTGAGATTCAAGTACAAATCATAATAGCTATCTTATAAATCATATGATAATACTTATATGAATGATATAATGTAATTGGAAATTGACTTAAAACCTTCTCAGAATGTAATAGTGCTGGAAAATTACTGCTGTGAGGAAAAACTGTATTTAACTAACCATCAACTAATTTCTGGATATTACAGTTTGGTACAGAACTATTTCCTGGTGAAAGTAAGTGTAGATCAAGACAGGGAAGCAAGTAATCAATGAGGATCAAAATATGAGACTGTCAAGAATTATTTTATAGAATTAATTAGTTATTTCTTTTTCATTTGAAACTCCACATTGCCAACTGCAAATATTCATACTGAGATTTTTTTGCTGCTTATGTTAAATAAATGCTTAGAAAAATAAAATCATTTTACAATAAAAGAACCCAGTCCATGGGGTAGGGAGAAGGATTGTGGAGCAAAAGGTTAGTACAACTGGCATCTTGTTTTTTAGGCCTGGCCTTTCATTGCTTCCTTGGTGTTTAGCTGTGAGACCTTGGAATATTCTGCCTCATAGGATTTTTTTTTTCTTTTGTATCACTGAGGCCTCCGGTCACAGTGTATCAGTTTAATTATTTTATGGTAACAGTGGCATTTATGTTGAATGCTTGTTGTTGTTCTAGAATCTCAAGTAGGGAAACGTGGAAGCTTGTGCCTAATCCCCCCTAAATGTCATCACAGAGGACTTGACCCTTTGTTGATTTCACTGAATATCATTCTACCATCCCGTACCATAACCATGAAAATAATAGCTTTTATAAGTACTCTGATTCATTTCAGTGAATCATTGTGGCTGCCGGTGGTCTTGGAAACACAATACTGTTTTGAAATACAATACAGTTTGGAAACACAATACTGAAAGACTAGGTCAAATTCTATAAAAACCTAGAAACTGAGTTGATTCTGTCAATAGGCTGAAGAGAAAGTTCAAAAATTAATGTGCCTGTAACAAATCCTCTGTGGTATCCAAAAAAAGCATAGAAACCACAAACACTTGATAGTACGTATTTCTTAGAGGTTCCTATCTGGGCATTTTATTTGTAATGGCTTTGAAAATGGCATTTATATCTTTTCTTTAGCTAAATCATTAATGCTGACTCTCAGAGGTGCAATATTTTCTCTGCTTGGAGAAGATCCACAATCCAGGCCCTCTGGGATCTGAAGGCTGATTCACTCAGAACAGCAGAAGCCAGCATGCTTCTAAGAAGAGAGAACTCTCAGATTTTTCTCCTCTTTTCACATTACTTTCTCTTTCTTGCCAACAAGTTTCACTTTTTTCACTGTTTTTTGTTTTACACTATCCTGAATAAGTAATTTAAAACTTTTACTGGTCTTGTCTCTTAATTAATATCCAAGGTTCTTTTTTGTATACTATTTTCCCTATTATATCACATTTTTCAATAAGGACATGTGTAATTAAGTAGCCTGTTTCATATTTTGTGTATTTCCAGATATATTGAAAAGTATCTGCACATGAGTTCTCATGTAGTATGACATTTTAAATGGAAAAAGCATCTTTGTAGATAAATACTTTAATGCACAAAATAGGCATCAGCATTGGCAGAGATTGTTATTTGTTTAAAAAGTGTCCTCCTTACATACACTTCTGACTTAAGAGAGAATGCTTTCCACTAGAGCTGTGAAAATCCCAGGCACCCACTTTCCCATGTATTTCTGCAGAGAAAGTGATTAATGTGAACAAAATGAATGTGTTTGTGTCACAGATTATGTTTGTAGGAAAAAAAGTGTAAGTTTTGAAGAGAGTGATGCAAAAATAGAATACGTCTCCCTCCATCTCTTTATATAGATGTTCTGATTCCTGGAAATAGTGTTGAAACATGTTGTAGCCAGTCTTCAACAGAAATGGAAAATGACAAAAAGGTAACATATAATATCATCTTTCTCTAAATTAATGGCTCATTTATTCATAATTTACTGTGACTTAGGAACAATAAGTTTTAAGATTTTTTGCAGTAAAATAAAAAATAGATTCTTAGAATATAGTGAATCTGCACAACAAAAATAAAGGTGCTAGTTTTATTTTAAATCAGTGAACATAAATACTTTAAAGTGCAACTACATTTGTGAGGTGCTCCTGTACTTGTAGCTTCTCAAGTAGCTATGTTACTCTCCTGTGCATAAATACTTAAAAATACTGAACAATTCTAATTCTTTGGAACTATTTTATTATTGTACATTTTATAGTGAGGTCTGAACCCAAAACCTTGCCTATGCTAATCAAGTACAGTATTCTACCACTGAGTTACAACTTCATCCTTCCTTAGAAGTATATAGAAGTGTTAGTTACATTTTATTTCTGGAGTACCTGATACCTCAAACATTTAATATAATCAAAATACCTCAGAATACCAAGAAATACTTGGTAGGCATTTAGCTAATACTATCTACTCAATTAATATGAAGATTTTATTTTTTTAATCCCGCTAAAAGGACTCTGAAATGTAGCCAAGTAAAAAGAGTATTTATGTTCCAGAATTTCCAGGCAAAGGCCTAAAAGATATTTTTTTTTTAAACATTAACATTGTAATACATTTTCAGAATAAAACAAAAGCTTCAGGGGAATAATAGATGCGTTTTCATCCTAATGACAAATGTCTTCCAAGACAGGAACTAGAAAAAATGAGCAGTTTATGAAGAAGAAATGCATTTCTATGAGCTTATAGGATTTATACCATCCACAATGGCTGAATGATAAAAGCCCAAAACTTTTGTTTTTTGCCAAGGTAACCAACTTGGGCTCTTCTGGTCCCACTGACTAGGTAACAGGACCACATCTTTTTGCAGTGGCATAATCCAGGGGGTTACAAAGGTGGTCTATGCATACAGAAGAACTGACAAAAAAAAGGTATTATGTAAAATAACTCATACTGGGAATTTAAGCAGTTAAATAAAGTCATGATTTTGAAATTGGACGATGATTGTTTTCCACCAGAGGCAAATATTTGTTTTCATTGTATAACCTGCATAATAGAAATATAATTTGCTAATATATTTTGACTGAAAATTTCCATATCAGATATAAAATGTTAATTGGCTTGGTGTAGGTTCAGTATTAGTCACTGAAGGTTGCTTGTGTCTAATTGTTGCTTGTGTCTAATTGTTGCTTGTGTCTAATCAGGACCCCTTTTTAATTTCCAATGTTCATAGGGACAAGAGCAAAGTTTTCAAGTGTGAAGGCAGGATTCAGGATACGCCTTGGTAATTGGTTAGGTCTAATTGGTTGAGTTATTGAATTTCTTTAAATCATGTATTCTTAGAAAGCTGTGTTGAAAAGCGTAATTAGGAGACACTGAATGGAGATAAATATTTATTTATTAATTTCACAATTATTTATTGAGTACCTATTTATTATATCTAATGTCTTTTTATAGGTACTTGGAGTGCATCAGTGAACAAAATAAAAATATTAACCCCTCATGGATGTAAATTTATGTTTTAGAAGAGTTAGATAACTAAGGTAAAATATAAGTAAACAAACTAGAAAATAATAGAATATTTAGATAAATTTACAGTCAGATAAGGAAAATCTGAAATGTGTGGAAAATGGTACAGAGTAGGAGTGGGACTTTTAAATCAAATTATTAAGTCTATCATTTTTTTTTTTTCCTGCTAAAGGAACTTCAGATCAAGTGAACCACTGGAAAAGCTATACAAACTGATGCTCCTCAGAAGTAAAAGATCCACATCTCAATATCATGGCAATTATAACGATTCAGAGTTAATTAACCTTTACTCAGTTTGTATTATTTGCCAAGTTCTTATAGAAATGATCGCTACTACCCCGCTGATTAAATAACAACAATGTGAAGCAGCTATCTTTGTCTAGGACATATTGAGACTCAGCAAGGTTAAATGAGTTTCTGAGGAACACAGTGAAAATTGATCTGTGGCTGGAAAAATAAGAACACTACAGAAAAGAAATGGTCATTTAGCAAGTTGATTTGACAGACTTTCTCTTAATTAGTTTAATCATTGCTTTTATTTTGGTTTCTTCAAATTAAGCTTTGGAAATCACAAAATCAGAAAAACTTAGTTTTAGTTATTTTATTCTTTTTTTTTCTAATTCATACTCCCTTTCAATTCATTGTCTGATAATAAGTATTGTTTCCTGAATTGCATTTCTTCATTAGTATCAATTCTAAGTAGAAAATCTATTCAGATTTCCTACCTCATTGTTCTGGCCTGTATATTAATAATCTCAGGAAAATTTACAAATCTGAGCAGATTTGTATCTACTCAGAGATTATACATTATTGGAATGGAATATTGGCTCAGAGGGAATTTATAATAATATCTCCAGATACTGCAGAAATGCTACATATTAAAAATTGATTTGTTGCATATTTATGGGCATTCATAGTGGTTAGGTAAATTTTGCAGTAATTCTGCTTCTGTAACACAGTAAAACTTCTAAACAAGGTGTAATATTAAACACTTGGAAATTCCCTCAACTAGTTCATCATGTTCATCGGGCATATTTAATCGTCTATATAACTTCAGAAAAGATATGAGTTGAACCCACTTGATAATAAAAGCAGTTATTGTTATCATATACTTGGTGATGTCCTATTTATTTAGTGTAGTGATTAATTTCATATGCCAACTTGCCTGGGTAGAGTAATGGGCAGATAGCCAGCAAAATATTCTTCTCAAGTGTATGTGCATGGTGGTTATTACTAAGTGTCAACTTGACTGGATTGAGAGATAACTAGGAGAAGGTAAAGCATGCTTCTGGGAGGATTGGTGGGCATCTTTCCTGAGATTATTAATATACAGACCAGAACAATGAGGTAGGAAAACTCACCCTGATTTTGGGTGGTGCCATCCAGTAGGCTTGCAGCCTGGATGGAATAAAAATATAAGGAGTAAGAGGTTGGTCTGCTTTTGCAAGCTCAGTTCTGTTCAGCAGAGTGATTCTTTTGCTGTGGCTGTCACCTGTGGAATTCAGCTTCCTCAGTCATTCGACATGGACTCATATTAGTGAGTCTCCAAGGAGCTCCTAGGCCTTGGCATCAGGTTGATACTGGGTCTTTAATTCTTGTTCTGTGGTTTCCAGTTTCTTGGGTTGAGAAGCTGCTGGATTCTCTGACTACCTAGCATGCAGATGGCTACTGAGCCTCAAGAGAAATGAAAACAGAAACAGAAACAGAAAAATATAGAACTATATATTTCTCTAGAGAACCCTAGCCAATGGGGTTTGTGAGGATAATTTTTAAAGAGGTGAACATTTTAATGAACAGACTCAGTAAAGCTTTTCCTCCTGTGACAGTTAACTGATTGCCAATTTGATTGGGAATGAGCAAAGCACATATGCAAGTGTCACGCATGAATGACCTGAGATGACCTGAGACTCTACATCTGGCTCCTCACTCCTTTCTCTTTGACACTCTTTCCAATCTGTTTTGCTACCAGGTCACCACGAATCAAACAGCTTTGTTAACCCAAAGCCCCTACAGTGAGATTTCTGCTTTGAAGCAGCTAACCATGGACTGAAAACCCTGAAACAGTGTTCCAAATTAAACCTTTCCTCCTGTAAGTTGCCAGTAGCAGGTATTTTGTGGCAACCATGAGAAAACTAACAAATATACCTCTCTATTATGAAATGGCATCATCCAATCCATTAAAAACCAAAATAGAACAAAAAGTCAAAGGAAGGATAGATGTATTTTTTTTTTTTCCTGATCTGGGACATTCATCGTCTATCTTCAAACATTCATCACTCTTGGTTCTTAGACCAAGGATTTTTAGTTCTTGGACCAGGATTTATATAATTTGATATTTTCCCATTTTAAATCATTTTCTTACTTCATATTTTGACATCATTCCCAAAAAACTTACTGTCTTTATCTTGTTCAAGGTGATTCAGGTTTCCTTATAGATTTCTTCAAACTCTTCTAACCTCATCCACACTATTAGTATCTTTTTAGGCAGCCATTTCCTTCCAGTTGTCTATTGCCACATATTCAATTACCCACTAACATAGGGAGAAATTTATTATTTTATCATTTCTGTAGGTTAAGAGCCTAGAGCTGGCTTTCGGGGGATTACTTCTGAGTTGGATTCTGTTACATGATTGCAATGAAGGTCCTGAATGGGGCTGTGAGTACCATAAGACTGCACCGAGAGACTCACAAGCCTCACGGATTACCTAACTACTGAGCAGCAGCATCAGTTCCTTTCAACATAGGCTTCTCTACACACAGCAGTCTTCTCTGACAGAAACAGGAGAGGAAAACAAAAACAGAAACAAACACAAAAACAAAGACAGCATGTACATGACTCTATTTTGTAGCTTAATCTTAGAAGTGACATATCCCTTTGGTCATAATCTGTTACAAAAAAATCTCTAGGCACAGCCTACCTTCTAAGCAAAAGAATTAAAGATTGTATACATAGAGTTGAATATCACTGGGAATCATCTCAGAGACTGCCTCTAAAAAATGTTTTCTAAGTTACAGTTTTTATATTATGCCAGCAAATATGTTCGACACTATAAAGAAAGAAAAATATTCATTAAGAATATATTTGTGGAGCAAGGAAGGCAGAAGTCTTTGGAAAGTTTCATATGAGGGTGGCATATTGCGAGCAAATTCAAAAAAATTTGTACCATGGGTAGAGTTTACCAAGCAATCCTGGTGATGACTTCCAAGAAAATATGTTCTCTGGTTTCAGTTTTTTTAGTACTTTTTTTCCTGTGTCTCTCTGATATGGTTAATTTCACACATCAATTTAACAGTATTAAAAGATGATGAGAGCCAGGAATGATGGTGCATGTCTATAAACTCAGCACTGTTCAGAGGCTGAGGCAGGAGGATAGCAAGTGCTAACCTATCTTGGACAATTTAGGAAGTTGTGTCTCAAAATAAAAACTGCTATAGGTGTAGCTCAGTGTGACCCTGAGTTCAGTTTCCAGAATGTGATAAGGGGCAGGGCGAAGATGATGAGACAGTTTGCTAATTATTTTTTCTGAGTGTGTATTTGAGAGTGTTTTGAGATGATACTGACATTTGAATAAGTAGACTGAGTAAGATCTGCCTTCACTAAATTTTGACCAAACACTGCCTAATAGACTGAATGCCTGGGCAGAAAAAAAGATAAAAGTGGAGTAAAAACAAACTTACTCACTCTCTAACCTTTGGAGATTGGACAAGAATCTTCTACTGTCCTTGCACCCCAGAACTCTAGGTTTTCTGACTTTTACTCTCCAAGACTTGTATCAGAAACCTTGTTACTTCTGAAGTCTTCTAACCTGGACTAAATCACAGTAACAAATCTGTTGTTTCTCCAGCTGCAAATAGTACATATGGGACTTTTTAGGCTCCATAATCATGTGAACAAATAGCCCTGAAATCCCACCTCATTTGCCTATCTACAGCTCTATATATCTGTTACCTATTAGATCTATTCTTCTGAAGAACGAATATACTGTGTAAACTATCTGAGCATAAACATGTATTCCATGAATTGAAATTTTTTCAATATATTTTAAGGTACAAAGAACAACTGATAATTCACCAAGTAACTGGGAGTATAACTAGAAAACTAATGACCACCAGGGTACATTAACAATTAAATCAGTGACATTATCTGAGGTCAAACTATGGAGTATAGTTAATGCTAAAATTAGAAAAGTTGATAACAAGAACTAAAGATAAAATGAGTTAGTGGAAATTTTTTTTTCCTCTTGGAATATAATTGTAGAACATCAAAGTATGTAGTGTCATGAACTAAGAGTATGTTTTTAATATTTCAGGTAAAACAAAATCTCTACTTTATAATTTTAATAACTATTTAATTATAATTTATAATTATATATAATTATACATAATTATACCTAACGTACAGAGTACAATGTATGGTCATGTGATCATCACAGTGGAAAATGTAGATTAAGATAACTATTTTGTTGATAACAAAATGAAGGTTCAGATTAATTAAGACAGTCACACAAGGTTAGAAGATTGAAGACAGACAGTTGTAGAATCCTTCTTTTGAGAATTTTGTTGCCTGCTTAAAGACAAGTGTTGGAAAAACCTTTCATCTCTCCTGCCATGTGATACACAGAGTTCCTCCTTTTCCAGCATGTGAGGATCAATTTTTTTTTGAATTTCTGACCCAACTTTGACAATGATATTATTCCTTAATGTAATCCAGTAGGAAACGTATAACTGTAAAAGAAATAAAGACTTCTTTTATCTGTCGTGATAAATATGCAGGTCAAGATCATCTTTTTTATTTTTCACAGTTTCTTTTTTTATTTTAAAACAAAACAAAACAAAAGATAGAAATGATACAGAATTTTAAAAAATAGTAAGAAATTAACAATACTTAATACATTGCATATTGTTATCTTAGAAGTAGTTGTTCAGATTACAAGATTTAGGCATGAAAAAAAAATGATCAAACAAACAATGAGATCCCAAACTGTTCTTTCTGATGAACTTACAGAGATCAGTAATGTACAGTTATCTATCTTGTATATATATAGATTCACACACATGTATGTGTATAGGTATTAATGTCATTTTCTGGATTATTCTGCCACCTACAAATATTGAATTGTCTCTTTAGTAGGTACAAAGTGAGGTCAGAAGTGTTGACTTCTTTGCTACATAAAATCAGAGAACATCATATGCAGGTTTTGCCCAGTACCTTCCTTTCCCCTGTGCCCCAGGTTGATCTTCTTTCCTTTCTAACTATGCTCCTCTCTGTTTCTGCCTGTCCTTATGCCAATGAATGGCAGAGTGAAATATGAGGCCCCAGATTTTGTGCTAGCTGCCTGTGTCCTCTGGAGGAGTCTACAGTAACTGTTATATAGGCTTCCCTCACCAAAAAAGACTCAAAGCCTCCTCAATGCCTATCCTGTGGGGAGCAGCCAGATAGCAAGGAGACAGAAAGAGTGAATTACAGGTAAAAGAACTGCAACAGAAGTGCACAGCGGGAAAGTTTGCAGTCAGCTCTCTCCTCTTTCTTTCTTTCTTTCTTTCTTTCTTTCTTTCTTTCTTTCTTTCTTTTTTTTTTTTTTTGTGGTACTGGCGCTCAAACTCACATTCTTGCGCCTGCCTGGCAGACGCTTAAGCCACTGAGCCAAACTCCCGGCCCTCTTCTCTACCTTGCTGATGCTTGGGACTCAGGGTCAGAGTCTGGTTGTCAGAGCATGAAGGCACCAATGCCAGGGGAATTGAGCAGAGGCAAAGGGACAGAAAAAAGAAATAATATGGGTAATACACGTGTAACGAAATCCACACAGAAAATATGAACATCCTGTATTGCTAACAAACGGATGATGGATGTATGCAACAATGAATAAATGAATGAATGAAATTAACAAACCAATGAATGCATGAAAAAGGAGACACAGGCTTTGGGAAACTGACAGAAAATAACATCTCTGGGTGTAGAAATATGAAATCAAGCCTTGCCCATGAAACAAACCCTACAGTGAAGTGATCACTGACAGAGATGCAAGGCCATCTTTGTGGCCAAGCCCAGTGCAAGGAACAGGAGCTATGAGAGCACGGCCTTAAACTCCTCAAGCCCTTCAAGGAGCAATCAATGAACTTCACCCTCCTTTTCAGCCACAATACTCAAAGAGCTCCTTAGTTCCTTCCTCTGGTCCTTGAAAGATGACATAATTTCAACAATCACACGCACTCTGATGGCTTCAGAACAACTGACAATGCTCGGCCTGGAGGAGATTTGAGCTCTACACAAGACACATAATTATGGGTAGGGTATTAGCTGCTATCATTTGTCTTATAGTATACACAACATAGATAACTTTACTACAATTTCAAGGACACTTGGAGGTGCTCTCCATAACATGAGCATATGCAGCAAGTGGGACACACTGATGTGTCACCTGGGACGTCACCAGCCAAAAGTTCACCTAACTTTGGAGGTACTGCTCTAAGTCTCCTGCATTCACTCCAACCAATCCCATTTTCTGGTTGTGAAACTGACCTCCCTATGGGCTGCCTCAGACAAGTCAACTGCCTGCTTTGTGTCATCATTCAACTAGAGGAGCTACCATTGGTTGGGGAATGTTGTGGTTTCCGTGGAGCTGTCCTGAGGGAAGCCTGGATACTCGCCAGTGAACAGTGACCAGTGCTCTTCCTACTGGACAATTGTACACTTCGGTTTCAGCCATCCAGATATCCTTCAATACCCTCACCTTGTCCTTTGCATCCGCAATTGCTATTACCCTTTCTCTGACCATGTCAGGTAAGGACACGTGAATTCTACGGTGTTTGACATTACATGTTCCCTCCAATCCCAAATAAGTTTCTTAGTGGGTCCAAACACCTTGGGAAACTACAGGATGGTCTTGACCATGAAATCTGGAGATGTACTTTGACACATGGCATGAATGCTTACATGGATGGGACTTAGGACAGATGATTTACTCTTGGGCAACAGAGTTTCTTTACCTGTTTGCAGAGGCTGACTAACTGCCCATGTTCTGTTCTTAACAAACATGGAGTAGTAAAGGCCTCAGGAAAAGAAAATTAACCATATTAAGTGCATTTCTTTCAACAAAATGTGACAAAAACAAACTTAGTAGGTGCAGAAAACTCAACTGTATGTTAAGGTGGTTCACTCCTGACAGTATTCCCACACCAGTGCTTCCACATCTACTGTGATGACACTGTTTATGTGTTACAGAGATACCTGAGTGAACTGGCTGAAAATACACATAGGGAGACTCTGAGACCAAAGGACTGAGCTATACCCAGGGAGATATTTGAGGAGAAGACATTTGAGAGGGTTTCCATGAAGCAGGGTCAACAGAAACTGTGTAGGCCAGGGAACTGGAGTTGTCAAGACAGTATACAGAAGGAGAAGTGAGATAAATAACAAAAGGAAAGAGACGAAGGGCATGGGGATGTTCACTGGAAAGGAAGATCCTCTCTGGATGAGGATGAGAGGGAATCTTCATGGGGACCAAGGAGTTCACCAGACCACAGAAAGAGCACACAGGGCAGTCTCCTCAGAAGAGGGCAGAGCGAGACACCCTCAGCAAAGGTTTCTGTGAAGGTGTGAGAGGGAAACTGAGGCTGGCATAGGGTGTTCCTTGGAGAATGCACCTTATCAGAAGTGCCACGGTCTCTGGTTTGTTGTTTCTGACTGCTTCTTCCAACACAGATGCCACTTGAAAATACTTGGGCTTGAATAGTTTGAAAGCGTCACACATGATTCTTCCTATACATGCGCTAAGAAAAGTCTTCATCCAGAGGGTCAGGGAAACAATTCTGAGTGTTCTATTTCAGACTGATTTTTCAGTAAACAGATTTTATAAAACGATGTTTATTACCTCTGTGTATCAGAAAGACAACTCCCTTTGTGTGCTCGGCAAATTTTGGGTTAGAGGTGATGGTCATCATTATGACAGTTTACTCCCTAAAACAGATGGCACACTTGGTATCAACATCTTCATGAATATTCATACTCAAGCACCATTTTTCATACATGAGAAATAAAAGAATTATTTGGTTGCAATTAAAAAGAAAACATCAAGCCCTACATCTCTCATTCCAGTTTCATCTAAAACAATTTTGGGTGCTCCTATGATATTGGTTACATTTTAATGAATTGTTTCAATTCCTGTTCTTCCAGCTAGAGAGGAGGCTGAGGCAGGAGTAATAAAAATAACAGGCCAGCCTAGGCAAAGAATAAAGCATGAGAGAAAGAAAAGGAAAGACCTAGGGATTTAGGTCAGTGACACACTGTCCCTAGCTTAATTACTGATATTAGAAGGGAAAAAAAATTGAAAATAAAAGGGAAAAGCTAGCAACAGCACGAATAACATATATAAACATCAAAAAAAAAAAAAAAAAGGGAGCAAAACAAATGTCAAAAATAAATAAAATAAAATATACCAACATAGTCTGCCTTGTATACTAACAGTGACAGTTTTCTTTTCTTCTTCTTCTTGTTCGTCTTTGTCTTTGTCTTCGTCTTCATCTTCGTCTTCGTCTTCACCTTCTTCTTCTTCTTTTTGGTACTTGCAATTGAACTCAGGAACTTGCAATTGCCAAGCAGGTTAAGTGCTTATGACCTATGTCCATGGCCCAGAGATAAGTTTCCTTTTTAGGAGTGAAATATATCCTGATTGCTGAAGATGACTCTTTAGGAAGATGTGAAGAGAAATGGAAATTTTCACTATTCTCTTTCAGTGTGGTGTTCTCCCAGTGATAATACCAACTCTGAAATCTGGCTCTTGGGATGAGTATTTATTCCTTGGTGGGCGATAATGGAGACAATGTTGAATGAGCACAATAATGGAATTCCTTTACACTTGTTTAGTATTCCATGCTGTGCAGGCTTTTCTTTACCTTTTTCTCTTTCCTTTTTTTTTTTTTTTTTTTCTTTTTTTTTTTTTTTTTTTTTTTTTTTTTTTTTCACCTTCTTTCATTATTTGTTTTTGAGATGAGGTCTCTATTTGTTGACCAGACTGGTTTTCAAAGAGAATTTTAATCTGATTAATCCTGAGTCCTGGCATAACAGACCGTGCATCACCACAGGTAATGTACCAGTATTCTACCTGCTTACCAGATTTAAAATAAACTATTACTTCTGAAATGGATACATTTATTGCCATCTGAGGCCTGATACACACTTTTAACTGAGTTTCCCTGCCCACATTTACTGAGGAGGACTGCAGTCAAGATCAGCTTCTACTAGGGGCTACTTTTGCTTTGCTACATTTCCTAAGACAAAGTAAATCATGTTGATTTTGCTAATGTAATAGGTATTGCAGTACTTTCTGAATAAATCTACTATGTTTTCACACTTGCTAAACAAACTAGTGAATGAGCTATGCTGTGACTCATGTGTCATACTTTATTAACCCCTTATGTTTCTTTGTAGTCTGTGATGCTTTAGTTCTTCATTTCATTCTTTGTACATTTGCAGAGCCTCTTCTGTCCCCATCTATGCATATCCTGTATAACAGTTCCCTTTCAGACATGGCTGAACTATCTCTGTGCTTTCTGTATAACTACTTTGTAGATGAGTAACTTGCAGTCAGAACCTTTAAAGGTCATTTTTCTTCCCTATGACACTTCTTTAGAAACTGACCCTCAGATAATCATGATGACTTAGGATCAGTAGCTGGGCATGAAGAAGGAAAAGAAAAACTCTAGCAATTCACCAACCACCCTGGGTTAAAAATGAGCCCTGGGAGAAAGGGAGGGTCCTGCACCTACAAAATGAGGCACTGAAGAAGACAACAATAAGAGCCCTACTGATATAGGAAAAGTGATCCCAGACCTCCAAATGATATGGGGGAATGAAACTCTCAACCTACTACACGTCCGGCGCGAGTTCGTGTTCTCTAAAAATCGAAGAATGAATTTTAGGAACGACGGAGGGTAAGAGCAGAATATATTTATTGAGGGAAAAGAAAGCTTCTGTCTGAGGGACAGAAGGGGGCCCGAGCAGATTGCCAGGGACTCTGTCATTTTTAGGGACTTTTACAGAATAAAATCATGATGGGGAAAACTGGGAATTTGCAAGGCAGATGGGCATAAGTTGGGACATAACCATGGTTAACCAATAAGACTAATGGCCCAGGTAAAATTGATTAAATCAAGGACAAATGAGGAAAGGAGTCACGTACTAAGCGGGGATGCTTAACAGTAGTGACTCTTCCTGTAAGGGGTTGGAATGCTGACTCCTAACTTCCTTAGGGTGATAGAGAACTATTTAGAATATCAATCCTTAGGATATGGGTGCACTTGTTTTGTCTTTTGTCTTGATATCTGGCCCACAGCAGGAGGTGCCTGCCTCCTCAGAGGTTACAAGGTATCTGAACTTCTGCACTGGTTCATTTGAGGGCCCATCCCTGTCTGACTGCCTATAATATTTTGTCTAACTCAGTTTTCCGGTAACACTACTGTCACAAACAAGTGAGTAACAAAATACCTACAAAGAGTTTCTTTTCACACCTTAATCACTTTTGCTCAGCACCCAAAGCCCTCACAGGAGAGTTAGTTTTTGTAACCTGCTCCCAATAGTAAACCATGGGAGGAGCTGATCAAGTCTATGGGCCTCCATCATATCAGTGACCCTGTTCAAAACTGATAAGGTTATAAGTTTTCTAAAGTTCTCCTAAGTCTAAAAAATCACAAATCAACCACTCAAAGTCAGAGTCAGTGTGTGTGCAGGCTCCAGGGCAGTCTAGGGTAGGAAGAAGAAGATAGCTTCAGGCACCTGGAGGACACATGGATGGGATTTGTGGGGTCTTTGGTGACACAGGTGGAGCTACACAGCTCATGGGAAGAGTTTCAGACCATTTAAGCACATAAGGGTAACAGGAAAGTGTTTGATTGAACTTGCACTGAAGGCTGGTATCACAGGCATCTGAGTTACAAGGTCCTTAAGATAGTTACTAGTGATGCATAACTATACTGAGAATTTGTCAATCTCACCCATGTTTTCATGGCCCTCTTGCTTCCTACAGAAAATTTCCAAATTCCACCAACCACTGGAACCTCC
>RJWM01024286.1:0-30933 GCA_004363535.1 Dasyprocta punctata | reverse complement strand
CAATACCTTAGAAGATGTATGTCTAGGAAACATGAGAACATCTTATCCACACAATCCACACATCCATCTAGATACGGACCATCAAATGGTACCCAATGACATACTGGAACACTGATTCTTAACAGTTGCACAAGGTTGCAGTCACAGTCTTCTCAATGTCCCTTGAAGAAAACATGCAGAAGACAACATTAGTATACATTCAATGAGCACTGTAATTCCCTTGAAAATCACTGATACTGAAAATGTACATGGATTTGGAGATGACTGAATAAAAACAGTCCTGTACCCATTGTGAAACCTCTCCTACATAGACACCTGAAAACTCTCCTGTACTCTTTGCTCCCAAGGCAGAACCACAACAAGTTCTAAGGTAAGGTAAAAATCTCTCTTTCAGAGCTATTTCACCATCCTTTTTATCTCATGCATGCAAAGTGACCCTCACAAAGGACAGTACCACTGTGGATTCCATGCTTTCTCACCTGAGCAATTTCAAATCAGAAATGGAGCTGAGACTATCAAGGCACATTTGTCACTTACCCATGCATGTGGAAGTGGCAGGACCTTGTTGTCGACTGAAGCACAAATTCATACTTACCTAAATCTTTGTATGCATCCAACTGAACACCCTGTGCTGCTCGCTGTAACATGAGTATCCCTGTGAAAATTACATCAAAGAATATTGACACTGTCTATGTCACCTTTCACCAGCACATGTCAGTACTGTGGATCTAACCATGTTTGATTGTTGGAGGACTTTGCTTTAATACCTGAGACCTGGTGGTGTTCCCTGCAGAAATTCTGGTAGGAGACGTTTTCAAATTTGAAGGCCAACCTGAAGAAGTTCCCAGAGTCAGGATTCATAGTGAAGATTAACAAGAATCCTGGCCTCTCCATCTACCTTGGCAACATGAAAACTACATTCTGGATCAGCTTTGTCACATGACAATGGAATGCTTACCAACAGCCATTGGGAAGATCTCACCTTCATTAGCACACAGATGAACCTGCATGGAACAGCAAAGCTTGCTCAAGTTCCCTCCTACAAAGTATATTAGGAAGGACGAAAGTGTCAAAGGGCAGAAGATAGCAACATCTCGCAAAACCTGATCACCAGTGAGTCTTTTATCAGGATACCTGGGGATGAAACATGGCAATACCAGGTTAGGCAGAGGCTTCCTTTGACCTGGGTGAGGCTATATGGTCTAGTGACTGGCTTGTGTCCATAATAGTACTTTTCTGGCCTCCCGCAAGCCAACATTAACCAGTCTTTCCTGATCATTCCATTCATGAAGGGAAACAGAACAATACTATGCTAAAGGTATGCAGTTCAAGTTGCATCATGTCCTGGAATCATACCTTCTCTATTCATTGACAACCACCACTGGTGTTAGAGGCCTCTACTTCATGCAGCACACACTCGTCTTAAACAGTTGTTTCTCTAACATACATGAAAAGAAACCTCACACAGATTACACATCTGATTTTCTAGACTTTTTCATCCTCAGGTTTATTCACACACTACGTGGTGCAAGCTACAGTCAGGACCTCAAACATCCTTCACTAAACTTCGAGAATATCCCATTTCCTGTGCTGTGATGGAGACCCATACTTGCTGTGATCTGGATCCGGGTGATGTTCAAGGGGAAGACCTTTCCTAGCTCACTGTGAGGTCTGGACCTGTCATGAAAAAATATACCCAGAAAAACCTATCCACTATTCGTGCTTTTCTTACAACCCCCACGTCACAGTATCACTCAGGGTCTTTCACCAGTACTAGGATTCTCATTTATGACAGTGCAAATGGCTCAGAAGAATTTATCATTTGCTGAGCCTTTAACTGAATACACGGTGAAGAAAAAACAGAGCATTACCCAGTTAGGCACCAGGCTCCTGTTTCACTTCAGTAAGGATGATCAGAGTCTGAGGACAAGGCTACATCCATATTACAAACCTGCTGAACGTCTGCAGTCTCAAATGAAAAAACTTTATGTGACTACGTCCAAACACACCACAGGAATGCCTCATTCAGCATGCACTTCGATCTGTAAGATCAGCTGGACTCTTCCTTGCTCATCACCACTGACACAAAAGATTTTCATTCAATCCTGGTACCAGAACCAACTGAGGAGAAACCTATCACCCTGATTCATTCAGTCCTGGTGCCAGAACTATTACCCTGAGTCACTCATTCTCATCCCCTTATCACCTGCAAAGATTCCTGTGTATCATGCTCAGGAATCACAATATCATCAGACTGGGGAAATGGCACTCTCTGGAAACAGGAATCACTCAGTGTTCATTATCCTGCACACTACACAAGGGCAAATTGATGGGAACTGGATAGACACAGTACCCCCTTCATTGCATAACCAGGCAACGTCACCCAAAGCATGACCATGGCAATGCATGATGACCCCATCATTTCTTATCAGTGTCCAAGGAGATCCCTTGTCTGGTGCTACAAGGGAAGCCCACACCTGCACTTACCTGGTATCTGAGTATGTACAATGGGGTCACTGATTATCTTAGACTCACACTGACTTCCAGACCACTCCCTGGAACAAATGCATAAAAAATGTATCCTTTACCAGTCCCCTTTGTGAACCCAGCTACACAGTCTGCACATCATCTTATCACTGGGGGTCCATGAAAATATCAGACTCAACATGCACCACCTCAGACTATGTGTTACACAAATGGATGTTCTTGAGGAAATACCTGACAAAAATGCAATCCAAGTCACTGGAAAATGCCCTAAGTAAATGAAACTTGGTCCCTGTTATTGTTCTACTTTGACTAGTATGAAATGCATGAGATCTACTTGCAGGGATTCCATAGCACCAGATACTCAGTGATGAGAACAAAAGGCACTAACATCACACTTCTCAAATAAAGGGCAAACCACGAGAGTTTCACCATCAGTACTCAAATGTATGGTAGAAAAATGGCTCTCAGATGAATTGGGAAAAAGCTCTGAACAATACCAGGAAGTCATAAAGCAGATTGGACCAAGGAAACATGGAAAATAACTCATTACATACACACTTCTGATGTCTGTCTACATATGGAAGATTATATGGTCCCCAGAAAGGTATCAGAACCCCAATCCTTACCTGACATTTGTTTTTGTTCTGGCCACAGTCTAAAAAAATCCCTGAGATCTCCTGCAAGGGAACGTGGAATAAACATGGAGAAGATAGTGTCAGTGCAGACACAATGAGCATGACATTGCCTCCATAAACCACTGAATGTAACTGGAAACTTACCTGGATGCTGAGATGACTGTGAGCAAAATATCACTCTCCCCAAAGTTGAATATCTCCTACCTGGACACATGTAAACTCTCCTATGCTTCTTACTCCCCAACTCAACATCAAGAAGCACAATACCTGAATGGAATCTATCCTTCAATGCTCACGTTTCAGCATCCATATGATCCCTCCCATATCTTCACAGACAGTGGCAAGAACACCATCCTTTCTGAACTAAGCACCTTCAGATCAAACAGGGGCCTGTGAATGTGGAGGGACACCATCACCACTTACCTGTGCACGGGAAGGTGATGAATCTTCGTTGGTGTCCTAGGCCCAAGCCCAAACTTACTGATGTTTCTCAGGATCAGCATGAGAACTTTGAAAGCATCAGTGACCTCAGGATTCCTCTGTAAAATACATCAGGAATATCATGTTATGCCACATCACTTTGCACTTAAAAGACTGAGAACTTAAGGGGTTGTTGTCATTATTTGGGGTTGGGGGGCCACGTGCTTTACTACCTGTTTCCACGTGGAAATCATACAGAGCCTAGTAAAAGAAATCTTATTTCCTTGAAAACAAATCTACAGAAGTTCTAAGGACCAATATCCATGGTGGTGGAAACCTCGATATTAACAAGGATCCCTTCTTCCCTATAAAAGATAGCAAGCGTGGAAAACGCCTGTGAGACAGACATTCCAAATGTAAAAGTGTAATTTTCCAGTTGTTCCTGGAAAAAGACTCTTGTTTAACCTTCCTTTTCACACGTCACACAGTACAGAAACACTAGGGTACCCTAGGATCCTTTCCAGTGTGGATAAAGTCTACAAGAACCAAGGTCTAAAGTGCACCATGGAAACATTAGGCACACCACATTATGCACAGGCAACTGACATCCACAGGAATGTGGACGATAACTTTGTCTCAAAAGAGGAAATACCCTCTGCTTTTACCTGACATTTCCATGAGGTGTCAAAATTGGGCATCCTTATACACTCATCAAAGGAACCTAAAAAAAAAAAATGGAGTAGATGGTGAAATCAGAACTCATGAGCATCTTGGGCCTCTGCAAATCACTCAATGACACTTGACACTTACCTGAATGATGAGGTGTTTGGCAGCAAAAGAACCTCACTGCCAAATCTGAACCTCTCCGAGGTGGAGGCCTTCAAAGTTTCTGATGCTTACTTGCCAAGTTGGAGCCTCACAACAACAAAAACCTGAACAGTCACTCCTTCAGTGCTCACTGTTTCAGAATCCAATTGATCCTCAACAAACCCAAGTATACATCACAGAGAGCAGCATTTCTGAGAACTCCATGCTCTGTCACCTGAGCACCTTCAAATGAGGGATGGGGCTGAGAATGCCAACGATGCCTTCTGACCTACCTGTCAACTTGAAGGATGTGGGATATCACTGGTAGCTTGGTTCCAATCCCACACTTAGCTGATGCATCTAAAGATACTCAAGAGTTCACTGTTTGCCACTCTGTGCTTCCCAATTCACTGTTTCCTTGGTCACCTGAATTTAAAACACAGAATTTTCATCCAACCATCACATACCAGAACATGGGAGATCACCTGTCTGATGCTACAAAGGAAGCCACCAATGGCACTTACCAGAAACCTGATGATGTTCGACATCAAGCTCTCTGAGACTCACCGTGAACTCTGGACACTTCATTGGAAAGAATCACCAAGGAAACCTATCAATCACCAGGAAGTTTTTCACGTACACGAGGACAGACTGCACGCCACTGTACCATTTAGAATCAATCGGCACTGATACATTCCTCCACTGTGCTCATGGATGAGGTGTGCAACAGGAAAGGACAATCTGATCCAAATAACCTACCAAAGTGTTCCTCATAACACAGGGACCATGCTATGACAATGATCTGTTGTCCCACATATTCCCCTACTCACTCAAGTATGCAAGGCATAAGATCTATGGGCTGGCAACTGTAAGTCCCTCTCAAGAAGGAACTGAAAAAAAATTGCTAAATAAAAAGGGAAATATCAGATTTGCCATTGGTAGTCAAACCTATATCACACACACACACACACACACACACACACACACACACACACAAAAGCTCTGAGTGTGAATGTGGCACTAGCTCTCAAACCTACGTTAGTCAAGGCCTTCAGTGGACATGAGCTCAGGAGACCTGAGAACATGTCGTTAGGCACATGCTCCTGAAAACCTCATGTATCTGGAAGCTCAGAAGCCTCAACCATGTACCATCACTGACTTATCACATGTGTTACTGTTCACTGACTTCTGAGCATGTCTGCCCTCTCTCTTCAAGGGAATTTGAAGAAATCAAGGAGACGACATTTTCAGTGTACAGTTTTTGAGCATTTCATTTCTCTGAAAAACAGAATCATGACAGGTGAAACATCTGGATGCTGGGATGATTATTAACAATCCTTTGCCCTGAAGCCAAACTCTCTCAAGTGGACACCTACAAAGTTTCCCATACTCACTGCTCAATCACTAAGGTCAATAAGCACAAAAACCTGGACAAACTCATGGCTTCAATGGTCTCAACTTTGGCAGCCATGATAGCTCACATATGCCAAGTGTCCCCTCACAGACACTAGCATCACCAAGGATGCCACGCTTTCTGACCTGAGTGCTGTGAAATATGGGAAGGAGCCAGGAATACCTAGGGACACCTTCATCACTTCCCTGTGCACATGGAGGAGGAGTCAAGATCTACTGGGCCACCTGGCACCAAGGCCACACCTGCCAGATGTCTGCAGGGATCTCAGTGAGTATGATGTATGCCTCACTGGGACAGCAGGATTCCTGTGAACAACACATTGCAAATACTGAGTTAGTCCATGAATACTTGTACCAGCACATGTGACAACTGCAGACACACCATGTATTTTACAAGCCACAGTTACTCAAAATAGGGACCTTGAAGATTTCCATGGAGAAGTCAGGTAAGAGGAATCAGTCTCCCAAAATGGAACACTTCTGAAGTCCAAGTATTATTATCTATAGCAGTAGACACTTGTCTATTAAAAAGAAGCCCTGCCTCTCCATATATGAAAGCAATAATGGAAAAATTCTTAATGGGTATGTCTGATGCTTACATGTACACATTGGGAAGAGTCCAGTGTTTTACTTTCATTGTCACACATGTCAAACTGCAGGAAAGTGACATAACTGCCCACAAGTCCACGTTAAACATTCATGGGAACCAAACAAGGTGTCACACGGATTAAGGTTGCATGTCTCATAAGACTGGACCACCATCCGGGTGTGGTGGCACACACCTGTAATCCCAGCAATCAAGAGGCTGAGGCAGGAGGTCATTGTGAGTTCGAGACCAGCCTGGGCTACAAAATGAGTTCAAGGCCAGCCTGAACTGCATAGCAAGATCCTGTCTCAAAAGATAGGGCCGGGGATTTAGCTCAGTGGCCTAAGTGCGAGGTTGTGAGTTTCATTCCCAGTACCAAAAAATAAAAAATAAAAAAGACTTGACCACCAGCCAGGACCTTCACAGACTACCTGGTGACAAAACATGACAGGCTCAGGATCCTTTTGAACCTAAGAAATATCAGGCCCTAAACCTGGGCTATGGTCACATTGTCTCTTACCTGACCAGTAGCAACATGACTCCAATAAATTCTCTCAGTAACTGGACATGCTGACCTGAAGGGGAGTCCAACCATACTATGCAAAACCATGCTGCTCAGCATGCACTTTGCGTTGCAAGAACAGCTGGCCCTTTCTGGGCCCATCACCACTGGAGCCATCATCAAAGGCTTTCAAAACACACTGAGGTCAGAACTAATCTGAGGGGAACACTAACATCCTGAGGCCCTCATCATCATCATCTAATCCCCTGTCAAGATTTTGTGATTTTTATTCAGAACTCTGGTCCACCACGATGCTTTGGGATAGGGAAAAAGGGTTCCTAGAACAAAGTATCTCAACATTCATGTTCATCCTCCAATACAAAAGGTCAAACTCAAAGTCCCTGGATTGGCTTAGTCCAATTTCATCACTTCTCTGAGACACTGCAACACAGGCACAGCCACTACACCCCACAGGGATCTGAACATAACATACCAAAGCCCATGAAAACCACGTGCATGCTGTAATGAGGGAAGCCCACACATAAGTGTGACCCCAAGCCTGTGGATGTGTAATGGGATGGCCTCTCATGGCTCACCATGAGAGCAACACCCACATTGGAAAACATGCACAAGAAAACTATTTTCTACGGATCTACTTTTCTGTGTTTACTGGCACAATATCCACATTATCAG
Source organism: Dasyprocta punctata (assembly GCA_004363535.1). NCBI lineage: Eukaryota > Metazoa > Chordata > Mammalia > Rodentia > Dasyproctidae > Dasyprocta > Dasyprocta punctata. The sequence continues at coordinate 23,390 of RJWM01024286.1, read as the reverse complement.
TTCAGTTAGGTTCCACTAACACTACCTGATTCCTCCTATGAGCCCACACTGTAGCCATGCAACAGAAAATTTACACTGCTGAGAAGTTATCTACCAAAAGACCTAAAACATATCTCATGGACCCAGCCAATGACAATGAAGTGTAGTCTGGGTTATTCACCAAGTGGAACCACTATGAAATGCAGGGCATCTGCAGCCTGGAATTCAAAAGTCTCTGGCACTCCTGCACAAGAGCAAGAAGGCACTGCACACCATACTTGCCAAGTAAAAAGGAAAACACACATTCTCCATCAGTACTCAAATCTATACCTAGAAAAAGAGTTCTGAGGGTGAACTAGACACCAGCCTGAGTGTTGTACTATGGAAAATCATCAGCACACTCCTCCTCAAGAAAAATGAGAATCACTTGTTAGGCTCAGCTCCTGCCATCCACCAGGAAACACAAGATTCTATGGTTCCAAGAATTTGCCAACACCCTGATTCATACGAGACCTTTGCAGGAGATTCAGGCCATAAACTTCTCACCATCATTCTCCTCTCCTGAAGAGAACCTGTAAGCAACATGGAGAAGAGTGTGTCAGTGTGAAGATGATGAGCATATAGGTAGCCCCCAAAACCATTGAGTGGCAGCGGGAACTGACTTGGATGATGGAATGGTTACCATGGAAACAGATCTCTCCCTCCAGTCGAAGAACTGCTTGTAAGTTGATATCTTCAAAAGATCCTGTGTTTATAATTCTAAGGCAGGACCTCAACAGAACAAAATGTGGATGGAATAACTTCATTTCTCCCCTTTGATGTTCATTTGACCTCACCTATGCCAAGTGTCTCCTCAAGCTAGTATCATCACTAAGGACTCCATCCTTTCTAAGATCACCTTTAAATCAAGAAGGAGGATAGGAATGCCAAGGGAAACTGTTCTCACCCATACACAACAAGTGCTGAAACCTATTTGATGGCCTGGTGCCAAGCCCAAACTTACCTGATATCTGTAGGATCATCATGAATACACTGTTCCCCTCTTACTGCCATCAGGAACTCTGTGAAAAAGGGATCTAGAATACTGCATTAGTCCATATCACCTTCCATCAGAACACGTGAGATTTGTGAAGGTCACTGTTTGTCTGAGGAGCTCACTTACTTTACTACATGGTTCCATTGGGTATCCCATCGACAAAGTCTGGGAAGGGCAAGGTTTCTCACTTCAGTGAGAACTGCTAATACTTCCAGGGTCAATAATCATACTGGTGCAAACTCACTATTCACAAGAAAACCTGCCTCTTGATATACAGGACAGCTCACATGGAAACCACCTTAGGGGGCTGCAATCCTACATAAATGTGCTGTTTGCCAACGGCCATTTTGAAAATGCTTGTTTTACATCTTTGTCACACATTTTGAACAATAGGGGAAACAAGCTTGACCCAGATTAAAGGTAGCAACATCTCTCAAGACATGAACAGCAGCTGGGCCTTTTGTAGGACACCTGGGGGCAATTTATAACAACAGCAGAATAGGAACAGGCTTCTTTTCAAACTCTCAGGGAAGACCCTAGAACCTAGCTATGTCCACATTAGGACTTAAATGAACACCACCTATCTTGACTCAAAACCTTCTCTATGTTGTAGCCAACACCTACACAGAGGGACGTCTGACAACAGCATGTGAACACTTCTTGGCTTCCCAAACCTCTCTGAATGGAACCAGGAAAAAACTTGGACATGAGGGTGTCAGTGTAGAGCCTATGAACACTTCAGTGCCCCACAAAACTCCTGAGTGACACTGAAAATGTACCTGGAGACTGCAAAGATAATCAGGGGGAGTTCTGTCCTCAAGTTGATTTGTCCTAAGTGGACAACTGTGAGCTCTCCTATGCTTACTATTCCTCAAAAACAGCCAAACCAAGCAACAAATCTACAGCACTACTTGCGAATGCCTGTTATTTTGATATATATTTCACTGTGCCCATGCGAAGCATCCCTTCAAAAACAGCAGCATGCCTGAGGACAGCAGCCTAACTCACTTGATCGAGGAGTGAGTGGGAATGCCCAAAGTAACTATGCACACTTACCCTTGCATTGGTGTTGGTGAATTCTCAATGCTGGCTGGGGCCAAACCCACATGGGTCTCCTGCCTCTGGTGATCTACAGGAGTATGTTGCAGGCCACACTGTGACATCACAATCCTTCTTGAAAACAGATCAGAAATATTGGTCTAGTCCATGTCTCCTTGCAACACTACACATGCAAAGTGTGGGTGTCAATGTGTATATGAGGAACTCATTTGCTTGAATACTTGAGTTCTTGTGGAACTCTACAGATAAGTCTATAAGAGAAACCTTTCTGCATTGAACAAAAACCTGGAGAACCTCCAGGGTGAATGTCACTTGTGGTGGACATCTAAATATTAACAAGAATCCATGCCTCTCAATATACCACAGAGAGAAAGAAACCAATTTAATGATCACATATAAAAATGAGATGCTTACCAGTGGATATTGTGTACAGTCTCTCATTTTATCTTCATGTCACACATGCCAAACAGAAGCAAAAAACAAGACTGTCAAAGGAGATTCTTCCAATATATGTACAGAAAATAAAGGTGTTCCATACCTGACTGGGGTTTCACAAGATCTGACGAGCAGTGGGCTCATCACATGATACTGGATGAAACATGTTAGACACAGCCTCCTTTCTGACCTTGCAAAGCAACTTGAGCCTCAGAGAATCAGGCTATGATCATGTTAGGAATAACCTGACCATCAGCAATCTTGATTCACAAATGTCCTCTGTTCCTGCATAGAACTCCCTTAAATGAAATTCAACTATACCATACAAACATCACATACTTCCTCACATATCTTGCTCTACAAGAAAATCTGGCCAAACATGAAAATAAGACCGTTGCCCATGTACCTTCCTGTAATGCACATTTGTACTAAAGTGTCCTATGGCTGAAGGTGGCAACATCTCACAAGACTCAATCACCTTATAGGCTCAAGAAGAATATCTCCCTAAAAAATATGGAGAAACTCCTTTTTGAACTTGCTACGGAAGAGGAAGCCCTGACAACTAGGCTATAACCACATTCTTACCAGAGCAACTATAAACTCACCTCAACAAATGTGCCTTATGCACTGCATATATCTAAATGGAGGTCAACAACACCACGCCAAACCCATGTAAATCAACATACACTGTGCCTTCAAGAAAACCTGGTCTTCCCTTTGTCCATCACCAGTGGCACAAATGACTTTTACTGTACACTGATTCTAGAAAAATCTGCATGGAACACAGTCATTCTGAGACACTAAATCACATCAACTACTCACTTGTCATGATTCTCTTGCTTCAGGTTTGGCAGACTAGACCAGTGCAATATCACTAGACAAGAGAACAAGAAATTTTCATCATTTTTACTCTTTTTATTGATGGTGTTTTAAAATTAAAAGGATCCCACAACACACAAACACAATATTCACTTTCCTGAGCACAAGCCTAGAGGAAACTCATGTGCACTGAATTGGCTCAGTAAACCTTCATTGCTTCCCTGGGCACCTGCCCTCAAAATGGCCCACATGGCCACATCAATGCTTAACTGCCCACAACCACCCTTACCTGGTTTCTGGTGATGTATAAATGATGCTCTGTCATGACTTACCATGTGCTCTGGATGCCTCTCTGGAAAAGATGACCAAGACAAATGTTATGGTTTGTATCTTCATGTCACCCCAGAGCCAAATGTGGTCTAATATGGTCAAAGAAGGGGTGTTTCACAGGTGATCAGATCTGATTGTATAATTCTGTGTTTTAAACTGAAGATACTACCATAAAAGATTATGAATATCAAACCTGTTCACTGATTGGTTGGCTAAGTTCTGGGCATAGAGAATGCGAAGCCCAACCATGGGTGTAGATTTCTATTCACCTTAATGGAATGTAGCCTCAATAGAATAAAAAGGACAAAATGAGAGTCACTACTTGTCACTTTCTGATGCTCACTTTCTGCTTGCTGTTTTTGCTACCTTCTATCTGACATGTACTATTTGCTCTCTGAGATAAACCTCTGCCATGCCACTGTGCTGGGTGCCAGCCATCATGGAACCAAACATCAACAAACTGAGCTGATATGAACATCTGCTCCTCAAAACTGTGTGTCAGGTATTTTGTCTCAGTGATGAGAAAACTAACCAAGACAAGAACCTATCCTTCATTGGTGCTGTTTCAATACCCACCTGCATAGTTGTCACAGTGTTCTCTCACTCAGAGTTCACTGACACATCCAGGCACCTCCTATCTCCAATATGACTAACAGGGTAACTGTATAATGTGTATATTATAGGAAATATTTGACAAATTTCTCTAATTCTTGTCACAGACACCAACAATATATCAGTGACCTCTCACCCTGAATATTTGCCCACTGAGACTAATAATAAATGCATAAGATCTACCTGAAGGGATATTCGTGATAGCAATATGGCACTGAGCACCTTACTTGCCAATTTAAGGGGCAAACAGAAGAGATTCACCCTCAGTAGTCAGTTTATACTGAAAAAAAATGCTCTGTTGTTAAATGTGGAAGCAGCTAGCAGCTCTGAACCTTATATGAGCCAAGACATTCAGAGCACACATGCCTAAGAAGTAGGAGAATTTCTGTTTGTGCACACACTACTGACATCCACATGGATCCAGGAGACCCCATGATGCCCAGCCAGTTGCTAGTACACTGATTGTTACCTGACATTTGCATGATGTCATGCCAAGATTCTTCCATGCATTCCCATCCACTCTTGAAGGGAATCTGGAAATACCTGAAGCAGGTTTTGTTGTACAGTCAAAGAGCTTTTTGGTGCCACTGAAAAGCAGTAATGTCAATGAAAACCAACTTGGATGCTAGGATGACTGCCACACAATCTGTTCTGTCCAGAGCCAAACTTCTGCTAACCAGAAAACAATTATTATTTTGGTATTTATAGATTCAGTAACAGGTGGGCTGTGCCCATGCAAGGTGTTCCCTCACACCTAATGGCCCAGCCAAAAGTTGCCTGCTCTGTTCTTTTTTTTTTTTTTTAGGGAAAAAAAAGACATATATAACAAAGACAAAAAGCAAAAGAGACAAACAAATGACTAGAGTAAATACATAACAGTAACATTACAGGTTTACAAAACAGGATAGAAATTTGACAATGGTTACAATATTGTGTATCATTATCTTCAAAATGGTTGTTTACATTAATAGATATAGACATGTAAAATTGATCCAATCATATGAGTATTAATTGTAAAAATGCCTGCTCTGTTCTAAAAACCTGCAACACAAGGACGGAGCTGGGAAGACCAAAAACTTTTCTGACTTACAGATTCACATGGAGGTGTCGAGACCTCATCAGTCACCTGGACATAAAAGCAGTTACCTGGACATCTGTAGGTATCCAATTGTGTACTCTCTGTGAGGTACTAGGACATTAGGAGCACTGTGAAAAGTACATGAAGAAATACTGATTTGATTCACATCTCCTTACACCAGTTCATGTGATCATTGTAGAGGTCACTGTGTTTGTTTGCTATGCCCACATTATTCATTACATAGGTCCTTGAAGAAGTCAAGGAAAACACCAGCAAATAGACATTCTTTCTACCTTGAACAGAAATCTTAAGAAGTTTCAAAAGTCCACATCTATGGTGCTAGAAATCAGAATACAAACAATAATCCAAGCCTCTCCATGAACAGAAAGGAGCCTAATAATTGTTCCATGGTCAAGCATCCTACATAAAATTAAGAAGTTTACCAACAGTCATAGAGAACCATTCTTCTTTTCTCTGACTTGGGGGAAATACAATGGTGCCCAAGGAAACTCCTCCACTGTGTATCATAAAAGTGTCCCTGATCTATGGCACAACATCTCACAAGACTTAGTCATCAACAGAGCCCTCAAAAGAAGCCTGGAGAAAACACATGACAATATCTGGTCTGGCAAAGGCCCCCTTTTCATACCTGTAAGAAAGAGGCTCCATGGAGCAGACTATGCCCACTTTGGGACTTAGCTCGATGTATGTGGGCCAAAAAAAGGCATCAGAGTTAAATGTGGCATCAGCCCTGTACTTTGCACTAACATACTCAGAGAATGAGCCCCAATGAACACAAGGACACCTTGTATGCACTCCCTCCTCACAACCACCTGACTCTGGAATATCGCACAGGCCCCAGTGAGGTATGAAGACACTGATATCCACCAGAGATCTGGATGTGATTCCACCATAGCTGCCAATGGTTTTACTGTCTTCCTTTGAAGGGAACCTAGAGAAAACATGGAGAAGACAGTTTCAATGTAGCATCCATCCAAGAAACCCACTGAGTGACACAGGAAATCTACTGAGGTGCTCATATTGCCAGAAAAATACTCCTGTTCCCAAAGTCCCACTTCAAATTCCAGGCTCCTGCATCTAAACCAAGGTCAGAGAAACCCATAGGAACTCCACTATCACTTATTGAAGGCCACAGACAATCCCTATATAGGAGGAAATGAAGGCCCAAGGCTGTCCTTACTCACATCATGGTGATGTTCAGCCAGATGGTCTCTCAGTGTTTACTATGATTTTTCAACCCCTTCACACACACACAAAACACAAAACATTCTGTACTTAATAGTCTCCTTCTCTATATCTCCCTATACAATTCCTCTGCCATCCTATTATTCAAGGTCATCCATCTAAACTACGATAATCCTCCATCATGTCAGCATACCAGTCATGCAATGGTAAATGGACACTCTTTAGAAAACACCTGCCAATCCACACAAATTCCTATCTCACGGACCCAACTTGTGACACTGACCTCACTCCCTGCTTCTTAAACTAGTGACACCATATAAAATACATGTGATTCCCTGGCAGGGCTGCGATACTACCTGGTGCTTCTTCACAACAGCAAGAAGGCACTCAGCACCACACCCTGGTGAAATGAAGAGGGAAATATCAGAGTTTCACCATCAAAAGCTAATATGTAACAGAAAAAAATATCTGATATTGACTGTTGCATAAGCTCTGAACAACAAGACTTAGATGATGCATTTCTAGGAAACATGAAAACATCTTATCCATACCACCCACACATCCATCTACACGCAGATCATCACATGGTGCCCAACAAGGTACTGTCACCCTGATTCTTACCTGACACTTGTATGAGGTTGCAGTCACAGTCTTGTCAATGTCCATTGAAGAAACTGGCAGAAAGCATGCAGAAGACAACATCAGCATACATTCAATGAGCATTTCAATTCCCATGAAAACCATCCAAGGTCACTGAAAACGAACCTGGATTTGGGGATGAAGGCATAAAAATCGTATCATCCTCATTATCAAACCGCACCTATGTGGACACCTGCAAACATTCCAGTGCTTCTTGCTCCCCAGGCAGGATAACAACAAGCACAAAAGTAAGGACATAATCTCTCCTTCAGAGATCACTATTTCACCATCCATTTGGTCTCACCCATGCTCAGTGTCCCCTCACAGAAGGCAGTACCACTGTGGATTCCATGCTTTCTCACCTGAGCAACTTCAAATCAAGCAGAGGCCTGAGAATACCAATGTACACATTTATCACTTATCCACGAACATCGGAGTACCAGGACCTCATTTTCAATTGAGGCACAAATACATACTTATCTAAATCTCTGTGCATCCTCCTAAACATAGTGTGGAGCACTCTGTGACAAGAGTATCCCTGTGAAAATTACATCAGAGAATACTGACACTGTCTATGACTCCTTCCACCAACACATATGCGTACTGTGTAAGTCGGTGTCTTTCAGTGTTGCGGCCTTTTGGTTTAATACCTGAGACCTGGGGTTATTCCCTGGATTAGGTCTGGCAAGAGATACTATCTTTTGAAAGTAAACCTGAAGCATTTCTCAGGGGTCAATATTTATAATGGTGATTCACACCAATTCTGGACTCTCGATCAACTTTGGCAACATGAAAACTATATTCTGGTTCAGATTTGCCACATGACAATGGGATGCTTAACAATATCCATTGGAAAGTCCTCACCTTCACTGGCACACAGGTGAAACTGTGTGGAACAGCAAAGGGTGCTCAGGTGACCTCCTACAATGTATACCTGGAAAGAAGAAGGTGTCAAAGGGCAGAAGGTAGCAACATCTTCCAAAACCTGGTTACCAGCTGGTCTTTTGGTAGGATACCTGGGAATCATACACAACAATATGAGGTTAGATAGAGGCTTCTTTTGACCTTGATAAAGACATTTGGCCTAGTTACTGGCTTCTATCCATGGTAGTACTTACCAGACCTTCCACAAACTTTCATCAACCAAAGTTTCTTGAGAACTGCATATTGTCAAACACAAATGGCACAGTACTATGCTAAAAGTATGAACTTCAAGTTGAATCACATTCTGGAAACACACATTTTGTACTCAAAGACAATCACCACTGGTGTTGGAAGCCTCTATTCCATGCAGGATCAGGCCATCATGAGCAATCTTTTCTCTATTACACATAAAAATGAAATTCATGCAGATTAGATTTCTGACATTCTTACTTTCATTCCAAAGTTTATTTACATCATAAGTGGTGTCAGCTGTAATTGGGATTGCCAACCCAATTCACTGAAGTTGAAGAAGATCCCATTTTTTGTGCTGTGATGGAGAACCATACTTGCTTTGATCTGCATACTGCTGATATTAAAGGGGATGACTTTTCCTGGCTCACTGCGAGGTCTGCACCTGTCATAAGCAAAAACAGCCAGAAAAATTTATCCTCTATTCATGTCTTTCTTTTCTTTTGCCTCACCTGCACACTACATGTGCCACGGTATCATTCAGTAGACAGTCATCACTACAATGATCTTCATTTATGTCCAGTGAATGGCAGGGAAGGAAAAAATTAGAAAACGTGAGCAGATACCTGCCAGACTCCAAGAATCAGTATCTCAGGAAACCACTCTAGGTGAATTATCCAGATTCCTGCTCTTTGTATCATGTCCAGTTTAAATACACATTCTCTGCCTGGATTCATTAGCATCTGATACTACAACCTGGTAAGAGGCCCTAACCCTCACAGTTGTCAAAAATAGGGGCTACATTAGAGTTTCACTATCAACAGTGAAAACTATAACTGAAATGAGGCCTCTGAACTGTGGATTGGGGTCAACTTACAATCCTACGGTCATTGTCACCTTCCAAGCATAAAAGTTCAACACATGACAACATCTCACTAGGTATACTCTTATGACAGCTATCTCTGTATTGAAAGATGGATGGGAGGCAATGGGTTATAATCATGCTTTTCTTCTCATTGTTCAAGGTTTTTGCAACACACTCCTGCAACTGACCACTTCTATTATCTTCAAAATACCTACAGCAAAATATCATTTACCACTCCCTTGCTCTTTCAAATCATGGATCCTTATACCCTGCACCCTGTAATAGACTAGCTTCCTGGCAAAATTCCCATGGTCACTCCTCAGGCAAAATAGTAACATCAAGCCACTGGATTCCTGTACAGTGACCTCTGGCAATTTAGCAAAGTTGATAGGACACTCTTACACTTACTGGTACCTTTAGTGGTAAATCACTTTCCAAACTGCATTCTGAACAGAGGTTACAGAAACAAAAGTTCAAAAGCATCATTCCTGTCATAATACATAGAAACAAGAAATTTTACTAAGGAATTAAAGTCAGCAAACCTGTACACTAGGGAAGAACTTACTGGACAGTCAAAAGATGAAGGTAACATTGGGTTAGGAGTCCGAACCTCTCCTAAAGAGAAATCTGAAGGCAGCTTGTCTGTATCTTGCTAAGGTCAATTTCTTGCCAGGTGAGTCAGAAGATTCCATCAGTTACCATTGTGAGGTTTACTCACTGTGATTTCATCACTGTTGGAATCTTAGAGGACACACTGGTGATGTGTGCTTGGGATACAACTTCTGTGACCTGAGGAGAGAAAAGAAGGACAACTTGAAAAATTAAAACTGCTTCCATTATCAGAGAAACCCTCTAAAGTACCTAAATATTTACAACTTCAAAGTCAGCACAGTCGTTACACCATCTTAATCTTGGTTGGACAGGAAATAATTTGATGATTATATAAAATAAGTCTTTGTTGTTGATGACAGCTATCAATTATTTATAAAGGTGTAAAACAACTCCCCCAGAATCACACAATACAATAAAATGTTCTCTACACTAGACAGTGCAGAATTTCTCACTGAAGCACAATTTCTTCATGCAATTAGGTAATTTTACAAGTGCATAAGATAAGTTGAGAAAATACACTCTCCAGAATGGTGATTATCCTGTGTAAGCTATGAAGCAATTGCTAGATTTCCATCTTCCTCCCAAAAACTGGAGATCCCCCTCTTCTAGGTTACAGTGCAAAGAATATATTGCAGGGGAGTAAAACACAACCAGAATCTGGGTGACATATTGGGTAGAACCTCCTTCTCTTACCTAGGGAGGAGCAGGTGCCAGTGTAGATCTCATGAGGATTTGGTGTCCCTGAAAACAAAGAGAAACACAGGAAAACTACATGGACAAAGATGACTACAATGCAAACAGTCTTGTCCCCTGAGATGAACCTTTCGTAAGCGGACAACTGCAAACTCTCCTATGCTTATCACACCTCTGCAGGACCAAACTAATGCCAAATGAAGCATAAAACCTGAACAGTATCACTCCTTCAATGCTCATCGTTTTGGCCTCTCTGTGATCTCAACCATGCCAAGGGTCCCCAGGAGACAGAAGCTTCATCAAGGCCTTCTGATGTATTATCTAATGAAGCAGAGAGCAGGAAATGCTAAGGGACATATACTTCACTTTTCTATGCATATGTAGGGGCAGGACATGGTTGGTAACCTGAGCCCAAGCCCACACCTCCCTGATGTTTTTATGGGCCCCAAAGAGGATGAACTATGCCTCACTGTGACAGCGGGATCCCTATGAAAATCACATTGAAAACAGAGCTCAGACCATGTCTCCAAGCCCTACCACCTGTCAGAAATCTGGGGATCGCTGCATTTCTTTCTACAGCCACACCTGATTCATTACTGGGGAAGCTTGTACACAAAGCCATGTAGAAAAACCTTTCCCTGGGGCCAGGGATTTAGTTCAGTGGCTCAAGTGCTTGCCTGGTGAGTATAATGTCATGAGTTCAATCCGCAGTACCAGAAAAAAAAAAAAGGCAACTTAAAAGGAGAGGTATAGAAAAGAAGAAAAATCTTTCTCCTTTGAATGGAACCTTGCATGATGTAGTCATGGAAAACTAAATGTACAAGAATCCTTGCCTTTCCAAATATTATGCTAAATATTCATATTCATATAATGGTAGCCATTCAGCATCACCTCTTCTTTTATCTTGACTTATACAGGTGTCAACAGCAACAGAAGGACAGGAATACCTAAGGCCCTAATCTAATGTTGATGAGAAAAGAAAAAACTCATGCCTCATGCTCAGATGTCTGCTCCACTGAAAGGTCACTGGACTAGGGCAACCACAGTAAACACGTATTGGGGACCCGGCCTAGATCCCCAATCTTCCTAATGAGTGTATGGCGAGGGCTTAAATAGATGAGACAAGTTGTATGATTTTAGGGCTCTAGGAGGATCAAAGCCCCTGCAGAGTTCTTGACTCTGCAGCTATCATGAGGGCTAAGACAAAGAGTTTCTCTGGATCACCCGTATATATTTTCAAATAGACAAAGAGAGGGGATACTGAGGGAGGTGCTGAGGGTGGTGCCAGAACTGAGCAGGACTCAGAGTCACTTCAAGGACATCTCCAAGGAGGAAGGAATGCCAGGAACGGAGAACTATGTTATCTCCAAAATGGCCTTTGTGATGGGACTGTGATGCCCTGCAGAGTACAAATCTTGCAGGGCAGTCTCTGTTAACATAATTGATTATGGAACCAATATGTCCTCAGCTGCGACCTTTTTTACCTTGCCTTTTGAGGTATCTCTGACCTCATTGGCCACTACAGGCCTCGGTCAGGACCAGTGATTCACAGAATTTCCTTACTATGAATCAGCTCCCATCACCAGGCAAGGGGCCTAGGCCTAGGACAGGCTCACAGATAAATAAAATGCCAATTAGTAAATTTTTAAATCCTGCTCAGAACTGCTTCATAGTGGTCTCCAACAAACACAAACAGATTTCTTAACAGTAATCTTCCTCAATTCTACACCAAAGGCACAATCACATCCACTGAACGGGTTTAGTTCTCCCCTTGCTGATTCCTTGGACACCTGAACACTAAGCTCAGCACCTACTAAGCACAGGAACCTCCCCGTCACTTGTCAAAGTCATGGAGATCCCCTATCTGCTGGTGGGAGGGAGGCATGCCAGTGCACATCAGGAACCTGGAGATGTTCAATGGGATGGCATTTCAAGGCTCACTGTGACTTCTGAACCACTGGCTGGAAGAGATGTGCAATGCAACCCACTCTGTACTGGAACACTTTTCATTATTTACCTTCACAATGTCTCTATCCTCCTACAATTTGAAGACTACAGCCACTACCAAACTACCTGCATACCCACAGATAAGCTCTGCAAAAGGAAATGACATTTTTGGGCTGACACATAACCAACTGCTCCCATGTATAGCTCAGGAACGAATTCTATAACAGTGATTGGTTGTTCAGTTTATGCACCTACTGTAACCAGTGTGCCTACATTCAACAGTACCTGGTGCTTCTTAAAGAGAAAGACGGCATAGAGCAGGACACCTCCCATTAAACAGGGAAACACAAGTACCTCAACTTCAGTACACATCTCTGTACTAGAAAAAAAAAACAAAGAAAATGGACACAGGTGCCAAACCTGACACTAGCCAACACCTTCAGTAGATGCCCACCCAAGAAAAGAATATCTCCTTATGAATACGCTCCACATACCCTGTGAAATATGGAAGATCACCTTGTCACCAATAAGGTACCAGCTCCATAAATTTTCCTGGACATTTATACGAGGTTCTGACCACCAAATTCTCAGCATCCCTCTCTTCTCTTGAAAGGAACATGGAAAAGCATTATGAACACAAGGTGTCCCTATCAAACCTCTAAGGAATTTGGTGACACTGAGAAGCAATGAGTTGACTGGAAATGTGACTGAATGTTGGGAAGAATAAAAGCGTGAGTCCTAACCACATGTCAAATGTCTCCTAAGTAAACTATTGCAAGCAGGCATATGCTTACTGATCCTCAGGGTTAGCCAAAAAGCATAAAAACTCTCACAGAATCATTTCCTCACTGCTTACTATCTTGCCATCTATTTGACCTCTGCCAGGCCAAGCATCCATGGATGATGGCATCAGTCCTGATCCTAGCTAATATAGTCAAGGGACGAGCACCAAGAAACAGAAGAACATCTCGAATGCACACCCTCCTGAAAGTCACCTCAGTGGGGAAAGTCACGTGGTCCTCACTGAGGTACAAAGATACTGATTTCTACCAGAGATTTGCATGAGTTTGCAGCCACAGTCACGAAAGGCTTCACTGTCTTCCCCTGAAAGGAACCTAAAGAAATCAGGGAGAAGATGGCATGAGTATAGATTCCATGAGCATTTTGCTGCACAAGAAAGCCACTGAGTGACACGGGAAATCTGCCAGGATGCTCAGATATTGACAGAAAAACAGGCCTGTTTAAAGTGTGACTCCTACCCTGGGCTCCTGAAACTACCGGAAGGTGTGAACAACCCACAAGAACTACAATGTCACTTACTGAAGGCCGTGGACATCATCTGTCCATGCTGCACTGAAGCCCCAAGGCTGTCCTTACCAGGATCCTGGTGATGTCCAGTCAGATGGTCTCTCAGCGTTCACCCTGATTGGTGAACACCCTCACTGGAAAAGAAAAACGAGACTTCCTGCACTTCACATCACGTTCTCCATGTCTACCTCCACAATTTCCATGTCAACCTATCATTCAGGTTCAATCTAAACTACCAGACACCTCCTTCATGTCAACAACCCAGGAAGACAAAGTGACATATTGAGAATATACCTCCCAATCCACTCCAATCTCTATTTCTGGGACCCAGCCATGTGACAGTGAGCTTATGCTTTGCTTATTAGCTTAGTAGGACAAGTATGAAAGCAAGACAGCATGAACGCAGAGTACCACATCGGTGAAATGAGGAGAGAAATATCACTTTCACCATCAATAGTCAATATGTAGAAGAAAGAAAAAAATGATGTTGAATGTGGCATGATTTCTGAACAACATTATTAGTCAAGACCTTAGAGGGGGCATGTCTAAGAAACATGAGAACATCTTATACACACCTTCCACACATCCATCTAGGTATGAACCATCACACGGTGCCCAATGAGTTACTGACGCACTGATTCTTACCTGACTTTTGCATAATGTTCCAGCCATAGTTTTTTCAACCTCCCTTGAAGAAACTCGAAGAAAACATGCAGAAGACAATGTCAGTGCACATTCCCATGAATATTTCAATACCCTTGAAAACCAATGAATTACACTGAAGCTATACCTGGATTTCTGGTTATTGTATCAAAACAGTCCCAACCCCGTAGCCAAAACTCTCCTCCGTGGACATCTCCACATTAATGTGCTTGTTTTTTCCCAGGCAGAGCAACAACAATCACAAAATCAAGGACACAATCCCTCCCTCTATACTATTTCACCACTCACTTTAACTCACCCATCCTAAGTGTCCCCTCACAGAGTGTCGTATCACAGTGGATTCCATCCTGTCTTACAACTTTAAATCAAGAAGAGGGCTACAAATGCCAAGGTATATCTCTGTCACTTCCCCATACATGTGGAAATCGCAGGACCTGATGGGTGACAGGCACAAGCTCACACTTGCCAGAATGTCTGTATGTATACAACTGAACACACTGTGCCAGTTACTCTGACGTGAGTATCCCTTAGAAAATTACATCAGAAAATACTGATACTGTCTATGTCTCTTTCCACCAGTTTACATGTGTACTGTGAAAGTCACTGTGTTTGACTGTTGGGGGCCCTTGCTTTAATACCTGAGACGTAGGGGTGTTCCTTGGAGAAAGTCTGGCAAGAGAATTTTTCAGTTGTGAAGGAAACCTAAAGAAGTTTCCAAGGTCAATATTCATAGTGGAGATTAACAACAATTCTGGCCCCTCCTCTACTTCAGCAACATGAAAACTACACTCTGGGTCAGATTTGCCACATAATAATGGGATGCTTACCTATAGCCTCTGGGAGGATATCACCTTTGTTGGCACACAGGTGAAACTCTAGGGAACAGCAAAAGATGCTCAAGTGCACTACTAGAAGTACATCAGGACAGAAAAAGGTGTCACAAGGCTGAAGGTAGAAACATCTCCCAGAACCTGGTCACCAGTCATGTTTTTGGAGGGTTACCTTGGGATTAAACATGGGAATACCAGGTCAGGCAAAGGCTTCCTTTAATCTGGGTGAGGAAATCTGGCCTAGTGATTGGCTTTTATCTATAGTAGTACTTACCAGGCTTCAACAAGCCTACATCAACCAACCTTACTTGATCACTCTATATTCTGGAAGAGAAAGGGAACAGTACTATACTAAAATTAGGCACTTGAAGTTGTACCATGCTCTGGAAACATACCTCCTCTACTTATGGACAACACCACTCGTGTTGGAGGCTTCTGCTTCATGCAGCACACAGCCATCTTGTACACTCGATTCTTTAATACAAATAAGAACAAAGCTCACATCAATTACACTTCTGATTTTCTAGCCTTTTTGATCCTCGGGTTTATTCATATAATAAATGGTGACAGCTACTGTCAGGACCCCAAACAACTTTCACTGAACTTCAAGAATATCCCATTCCCTGTGCTGTGATGGAGATAAATACTTGCTGTGATCTGGATCCTGGTGGTGTTCAAGGGGAAGACCTTTCCTGGCTCACTGTGAGGTTTGGACCTGTTCAAGAGCAAACATCCAGAAAAACCTAGCCTCTATTCACATTCTTCTTTTTCTCCACCTTTGCAATTCTCACATCATGGTATAACTCAGGGGTCCTTCACTAGTACAAGGATTCTCAGTTATGTTTTTATTGTATCTCTCATGTCATCCATTTGTACCTGTACCAAAAGCTTGGGACCAAGTGTCCGTGACATCGTCAATTGCTCATTCTTGTCTATGAAGATCTCATTTCCTATGTGGTAAATGACCATGCTAGCACTTAGAGAACATCAGAAGTACTCTACATTGCAATTTATTTTGCTTTCTGTGATGTATTCACCTAATTCACAACACTTCTTACAGGTTTCTGATTTGGTGCATTTACATTTCCACCAGTACAGTTCCTAATTCAATTCATATTTCAGCATCCCCATATGATGACCAGAAACTTAAAGGTTTCCCCAGACAAAACCATCAGAGACCATTTTCTTTCTTCATGAAACATGTGAAACTTCCAAGAAGAATATTTCAGACATGGACATAGTGAAAATTAAATGGATTTCTTCTATGCCACTAACAATGCAGGCACTTAATGTCTATTACATGCCAGAAAGGATGCAATGAAAATTGATGTTTCCTTGTAATATTAAAGTGATGTTATGTTCTGAAAACATGAACCAATAGTAAGGGTTTAGCGCAATAGCCTAACATGGTTATTAAATGTGCTGTTGAAAATCAGATGACACTAGAGAGCATGACATCCTCTTAATCTTCTTAGACTTCTACAGTAAGACCTCAACTGTCATTCAGTTAACTTCAACACCTGTCTAGGAACCCTCTTTATCCATCTGGATTATAAAGGATCAGATGCGTATCATTGCCTATGATCAATTCATCACTTACCTTGTTATTGTTGTGATTCCACCAACCATCACTGCTGGATCACTGTGTTCTACTGAAAGATATCTGACAAAATTACAAGGCCAGTTTCAGCAGAGAAGGTGCTGCTGTGTCAGGACATGGGCCCATCCCCTTGTTCGTGACACTGGGAACTGACAGCTAAACTTCTCCAGATGTTTGCATTCATTCAACCATAACACTATGGTTAGAGAGTCCATCTTTCTAATGTCAACACCCTGGAAATTAACTTATGCTTACTGTAGTCCTATGACTTTCACAACTGTTTTAATTATCCCATTCATAATCATTACCTCAATGGTCCTGTCTAAAACACCAATTTCCCTGTGACATAAAATGCATAAATTCATGTCTGCTAGTATTGATGAGGACAAAACCATTTCTTTTCTTAGCAATGAGCACTAAATATTCCCTCTGTTGGCAAAGATCTGTTTTAGGTGACATCAGCACTTACCTGAATTGCTGCTACAGACTTTATACTGCAGATATCCTAAAATCCACCATGTCTTCAGAGGAACCTAGAAATCAAATTGTGAGCAATGGTTGTGGTATACATGGCAATCAAGCAAGACACTGAGGAACTCCCTTGGTTGCAACAATCACTTTACCACTCATCAAAAGCACATGACTAAATCTGAACACTGAAACATTCTAGCAAAATTCCCATGGTCACTACTGAGTGACAGGCAGAATGATCAAGGCACTGGATCCCTCCACAATTACAGACGAGGATCTCACCAACTCAACAGCACAATCTCAAATTTACTATCTTTAGTGATAAAACATTTGCTAAACTGCATTCTGAGCAGAGGTTACCACACAAGTTCAAAAGCATCATTCATGTCATAATATATAAAAACAAGGAATCTCTCTAATGAGTTAAATTCAGCAAAGCTGTATGAGAGGAAAGAACTTACTGGAATATCTGCTAAAAAGTCAAGGTATACAGTGTTAAGGAGCCCAACCACTCTTAGAAAGAAATCTGAAGATTAACTCATCTCAGTCAGTTTCTTACCAGCTTAGTCAGAAGACTCCACTAGTTACCACTGCTAGGTTTACTCACTGTGATTCTATGTTTACTATTTTGCCATCCATCTGACCTCTTCCATGCCATGTGTCTGTTCGTAGTCAGTAGCATCACTGAAGTTACCACACTACCTGACCTGATCAAGGAAACTGAGGGAATGAGGAGGGTCACTTTTGTCACTTACCTATGCAGGTGGTATTGGTGAAATCTGGTTGGTGGTCTGGGCCAAGGCCACACTTACCTGATATCTCTAGTGATCCACGCAATACATTTCATGTCACACTGTGACAACAGAACCCCTGTTAAAAACACATCAAGAATACTGACTTATTCGATCAGTCCTGCAGCACTAAATGTGAGAAGTACAGAGGTCAATATTGTGAGGATCCCACCTTCTTGACTGCTTGGGTCCTCGTAAGAACTTCATGCATAAAACCTGGGAACAGAAAACTTTCTCCCATGAATGGAAACCTAGAAACTTTCCAGGATCACTATCATTGATGGTGGATGCCTACATGTAAACTACAACACTGCCTCACTTTATACAACAGTGAGCACAGAAACTGCCTTATCTACCTACAATCCTACATGAAAATGAGGTATTTTCTGGTGGACACGGAGCAGAGTGTCTTGTTTTAACTTCACACCATGCAAGTTAAACAGCAAGAAACAGGGAGAACTGTTGAAGTGACTTTATCCATCTATATCCAGAAAAAAAAGGTGTCGAATATTTTAACACAGTAACATTTAACAAGACCTGATGAACAGCATGTCTTTTATAACACACCTGGTGACAATATTGCCAACAATAAGTTTTACAGATCCTCATTTTTCACCTCCCTAAAAAACACCTGGCTCTGAGAATCAAGTTATATCCATGTTAGCAATAACCTAGCACTGGCAATCTTTTCTCAAAATTTTTTCTGTCTCTGTGTAGCCCTACTTAAAGGAAAGCCAACTAAACCAAGCAAGTATCAGGTATTTTTTCAGACACACTGGTCTATAGGAAAACCTGGCCAATTCCTCTCATTTATGCTGGCAAAGGAGGCTTTCACTCCACCCTGATACAACCAATCCAAAGGAAACATTGTCATCCCCAGACACTGTCCTACATCAACTATTCAACTGTCAGAATTCTTGTGCTTTTCGCTTATAGGGCTGTTCCACAACATCACTGAGACACTGCAAATGCTATCACAAGACATACAGATCCTTCTATAGTCATGCTCCTGCAACTGACAACATGAGTAAATTCATGGGTGCTGGAATGGCTTCCCCCTCCTCCCTTGCCTTCACAACTATGAGCAAGCACAGCCACTACAAAATGCGTGGACCTCTCAGTCAGTTACCAGTGCCTATGGATATCTGACTGCTGCTATGATGGATGCCCACATAGGCCACTTCTTGGAAGCTGGTGAACTTCAATGGGATGGCTTCACGTGGCTCATTTTATGGGTGGTCTGGACAGGCTACTGGAAAAGATGACCAACATAAGACATCCAGTTATAATACAATCAAACAAACCAAAATAGGGTAAAATCACTCAAAACAGAACAATGAAAGCAATACAGGGTTTCAAAACAAGGTAAGGCTGGTGGGCTGGTCACCCACGGACTTCACAACACCCCTGGAGCGCACGCAGAGCCTCCATCTCCAGACCAAGCCTGTCACCTACAGGGCCCCTCCGAGGTGGCCCCCAGTATGCTTGCAGGGACAGGGTTCAGCCTGAGCAAACTCTGCGGGTCTGTGTCCAGCCAAGAGTCCCCAGCTCAACTCCAAGATGTCTCCCCACCAATCTCCCCCTCACATGGGAGGGTGGGGACCTCCTCACTCACAGTTCTCCAGGTCTGCTCTCCTTGTCCACTGCCGCTGTCCTCCAACGCCGTCTCACTGGGCTGAAGACTCCAGTGTTGCTGCCACTGCTGCCGCAGTTCTTGGACCCTATGTCACCAGGTTGTAGCAATTCCTTTCACAGAACTGGTCCGGCTCCAGGCAGAGGCGCCGCCAGCCACCACCCTCCTTGTCTAAATGCCTCTTTCCACTCTTTCTGTGGGCTTCAATTCTTGCTTTAGATTCTTCCTGGGTCCTGAGGACCCGCCTCCCTCCTTTTTCTCTTCCCCATGTTGCTATATTCCAGCATCTGGATGGTATCTTTCAGGGAGGCCGCTTACCCTGCGTTTACTGTTTTGCCATCTTGTCCCGCCTCACTATGTTGTCTTGAAGGGTACTAGAGAAAACAGTGGAGAAGTGGGTGTTGGCATGTAGCTAACATGCATTTCAGTACAAAAAAAGAAAACCACTTAGGAGTGCAAGGAAAAAATCAAAATGGATGCTGAGATGATGATCTAGAAAACAGTACTATCCCCTGACTCCAACTTCTACCTAGTGGACAACTAAAAATCATCATATTCATATTGCTCTGTATGTATGATCCCAGTGAGAACTAAATCCTAGGGAAAATTCCCAGTTCAGATTTCACCAGATGGGCACACATTTGAACCCATAAATTCCCAGTGTCCTGTGACAAACACTAGCATGGATAAGGTGTGTATCCTTTCTGATCTGTGTGTCTGCATTTCATGGAAGACCCTGGGAAATCCTTGTCCATTAGACATACAAGTAGAGGTCACAGGCCCTCATCAATGGGCTATGCCCAAGCACATACTTAACCAATGTCAGTAAGATCTGCCTCTGTATTTCGGGTGACTCACTGACACTTGCAGGCCTGTGAACATGACATTGGAGAATACTGATTGAGTCTGTATCTTCTTGCAACAGCACAAGCAAGAATTGCAGAAGTCAATGTGTTGAGGTGTGAGCAGACCAACTGCTTGATGATCTGGAAAAAATCATGGATAACATGGCAGAGGCAAAACCCATGAGCATCATGGTGCACCTGTAAATCACTGAATGACACTTGACACTTACATGGATGATGGGATGTTCGGAAGGGGAAGAATTTCACTGCCAAAGTCCAACCTCTCCTAGGTGGAGGCTTGCAAAGTTTCATATGCCTGTTACCCAAAGGCAATCATTCACAAGAACCAAAACCTTACCAGAGTCCCTTCTTCTATGCTACCTGTTTAAGAATCATTTTGACCTCAACAAACCCAAGTGTACACCACAGAGAGCAGCATTTCTGAGAACTCCATGTTCTGTGACCTGAGCACTTTCAAATGATGGATGGGGTTGAGAATGCCAAGGGACACCTTCTCACCTACCTGTCAACTTGAAGGGTGTGGGATATCACTGGCAGATTGGGCCCAATCCCATACTTAGCTGGTGCATTTACAGATGTCCCAGAGTACAATGCTTGCCACTCTGTGCTTCCCAATTCATTGTTTCCTTGGTCACCTGCACTTGAAACACAGAATTTTCATCCAACCATCATCACTCAACCACCACATACCAAAATATTCCAGATCATCTGTGTGCTGCAAAGCAAGCCAATGCTGGCACTTACCACAAACCTGGTGATGATTGACAAGATGGTCTCTAATATTCACTCTCAGTTCTGTACACCTCATTGGAAAGAATGACCAAGAAAACCTTTCGATTAGGACAAACTGCATGCAACTGTGCAATCTGGAATCCATCACCAAGGATAGATTCCTCCGTTGTGCCCATGAATGAGGTGTGCAACATGAAAGGACACTCTGATCCATATAACCTACCAAAAAGCTCCAATTCATAACACAAGGACCACCCTATAAGAATGATCTGTTGCTCAACATTTCCAGCAGCTCATTCAAGTATGCAAAGCACCAGATCTACACACTGGCAGTCAACAGCACCTGCAGGCCCTTCACAAGGTAAGAAGGAACTAAATGCAAATTGCTAAAAAAAAAAAAAAAAAAAAAAAGGTGGGGGGACATATCAGATTTCACGTGGATAGTCAAATCTATTACACAAAAAAGGTTCTGAGGTGAATGTGACACTAGCTCTGAATGCTTCACTAGCCAAGGCCTTCAGTGGACATGAGCCTAGGAAACATGAGAACACAGGCACACGCTCGTGAAAACCTCATGGATCTGGAAGAGCAGAAGCCCCAACAACATGCCAGTATCAACTTACTGCATGAGTGTCTGTTCACTGACTTCTCAACACCTATGCCCTCTCTCTTCAGGGGAATTTGGAGAAAACATATACAACAAATTGTCAGTGTCGAGTTTCTGAGCATTTCCGTCCTCTGGAAAACAAAGCGACATGTGAAACATAACTGGATGCGGCCATCATGAAAAACAGTCCTTTCCCATTAACCTACACACTTTTAAGAGGATACCTACAAACTTTCCTGTATATACTGCTCAACGCGCAGGGTCATGACAAGATCAAAAACCAGAAGAAAATCATGTCTTCAATGGCCAATGTTTTGGCGGCCATGATAGCTCATATGTGCCAAGTGTCCCCTCACAGACACTAGCATCATCAAGGATGCCATGGTTTCTAAGAAGAGTACTGTGAAATATGAGAGGGAGCCAGGGATGCCAAGGGACACCTTCATCATTTCCCTGTGCACACGAAAGAGTCAAGATCTAATGGGCCACCTGGCACCAAGGCCACACTTACCAGATGTCTATAGGGATCTCAATAAGTATGATGTATGTCCCAATGCGACAGCAGGATTCCTGTGAACAACACATCACAAATACAGAGTTAGTCCATGAATCCTTGCACCAGCACATGAGACGACTGCATAGGCACTTTGCTTATTGGAGACCTCACTTTCCAAAGACTGAGACCATCAACATTTCCATGGGGAAATCCAGGTAAAAGAAATTATCTCCCAAAATGGAACACTGCTAAAGTTCAAGTGTTATTATTCACAGTAGTAGACACCTAGATATTAAAAACAAGCCTTGCCCCTGCATACGCGACAATGACAATGGAAAAATCGCTTAATGGGTCAGCATCTTACGTGAAAATGTGATGGTGGATGGTTACATGATGGTAGTATAGTGCTTAGCATAGCCACTTTCTACTGTTTTGCCTTCATTGTTACATAAGTCAAACTGCAGGGAAGAGACATGACTGTCCATGGGCCTCTTGTCAAATATTTATGGAAATAGAAGAAGCTGTCATATGGATGAAGGTTCCATGTCTCATAAGACTTAATCATCAGCCAGGAGCTTCACAGACTACCTGGTGACAAAACATTACAGCAACATGTTAGGCTTAGGCTCCTTTTGAACCTAAGAATATCAGGTCCCCAAAACTGGGCTATGGTCACATTAGCACTTACCTGACCAACAGCAACTTGACTCCAAAATAGTTGCTGAATAACTTGGCATGCTGACCTGAAGTCGAATCCAGTGATGCCATGCAAACTATGTATCTCAGCATGCACTTTGCTCTGCGAGAACAGCTGGCCCTTTCTGGGGCTATCACCACTAGCATTGAAGGCTTCTGCAATACACTGACACGAGAACTAATCCCAGGGGAACATTCACATCCTGAGACCCTCATCCACATCATCTGCACCCATGTGAATATTCCTTGACTACTTTTCAGAACTCCAGTCTAC